>JAXIVH010000072.1:57500-237500 GCA_036785325.1 Urophycis tenuis | reverse complement strand
AAAAAAAGAAATAGTGGAAATAACAATGGTGTGCTAGCTAAAAGCTAGCCCACTAAATAGTGGGAATAACAAGTGTGCTAGCTGAACGCTAGCACTGATAATGGTAAGAAAACTTGAATCAGACTGGGAAGAACAGGTTACATTATTATGACACATTAAAAAAAAATCCAACAAAAACAACATTAAGAGAAAGAAAGAATGAAAGAAAGCACATTTAGCAACAGATCTGCACTGAATGTTAACTTGTAACTTGTACCAATAATGTTAATCTATTCTAAACTAACCTTAAGGGACATCTTAACCCCAATAAATATAGCTTATCTTTACACAAATGGTCAAATGTAACATATCTGCATGAGTGTAAATGAATAGAAATACAATACAAATGCAAATGTGTTTTTTTTCTATATAGTGTATTTTTAAATAGAAAAACATTCACTAACCTGCTTGAGCCAGGACCGAGGTAAAAAGCAGCAGCAACAACGGCAGCCCTATTGTGGAAATAGGTTGTTTAGTCCCCATGGCTTTCGTGAGGACGGATCTACTATGAGACATACCTGAGAAACAGGTGTCTTTATAACCTGTCGGTTGAGGTGGGGCTTTCATTTTCTCATTTACGTGAATATGCATATTGCTGGATGTGTGTGTCTACAAACGTGGCCTTATTCTCACTCATCAAACCCTCCTTTTACCTACAATGCAGAGTGTGTGGTGTATTTGTGTGTGTGTGTGTGTGTGTGTGTGTGTGTGTGTGTGTGTGTGTATGGGGAGGGAGTGGGTTTTACTAATATATAATGTTGACAGCGATGACCTTTGAATGTAGCATACATCTTAAGCTCATTGGCATGCTCATGCTCTGTCTAACAGAAGTGTCAATCACCACCCGAGTGAGACAACGCAGTTTGTTCTGTGTCAACAAATTTAACCAGCACTACACAGTGTACCGAGTGCTTTGCGGTCAACAATTGTTCTTAAAAATATGAATTGTTTATTATGTACACAATAGTCTAAAAAGCAATGAAACCAGATTGCTTCTTTTTCTGATTTATAATATCGATTTGAATGTGTTAATGGAGTAGGACAAGCCCCACGACATGGCAGCACCTATGATAAAACCCCCTGAATGCGCATGCATTGAAATAAAGCCAGAATAAAGCCAGAGGTCTCAATAGAGGAGGGAAATATGCCCTTTTTTCAAATGAGAACAAATGGAAGGGACATAATTAAAGATTCACAATACACTTATCATCTCTATCTAACCTTCAGGCTCTAACATAACAACCAACTCCCTTAATAAATACTTTTCTCTGTGGCTTTATTTATTAATAAATTAATTTAGCATTTATCCGCTTCAGACATTCAGCCTTCAGGGTGGAGGAGAAGTGTAGTAGCAGCATAGTGGTATAGCTCAGTGGATAGAGCAGGTCGACCACTAACCGGAGGATTCCATCCCCACCTCCAAATGTTCAACTCCACAATTGTAAGTCGCTTTGGACAAAAGCGACTGCTGAATGCCCTTCTTCTTCTAAACTACATTTTAGAATAGTAATGGTAAAAAAGAAGTAGTAATAATAGGTCCATAGGTCCTTGCATATTGCACTCAGTTTGCAAACTAATTTGTATGTTCTCATTATGTATGTAGTATGTATGTATGTATGATTTATTGTAAAGATGTGAAAAAAACAAATGTTTTACCACCAAATGTTGTAGCACAAACATATGCCAAAGACAAACTAAGTGATATTTGGTATGCAGAGTAACCATGAATGAACCATGTGTTCCTAATCTCAGCAATTCTTAACTGTGAATGTAAATGTCATTATAATTGTATTGTTATTATTTTCAATTCATTGAAAATTTTGAATTGAATGTGTTGTTACCACATTGATTTTATCTTTCTTTCTTTTTGGGGGCAATTCGGCAAGTTGATCTTGATTCATTGAGCCCAACTGCCGGAAGTTGGCCTTCATTGGCGCTGCGTTTAGCGCAGAGCTATCCAGGTCAAGAGAACAAACATTTAGAAACATGGAACAGCTGCCACAACACACAAACAACAAAGACTAATGTGTGCTAAATAAATGCTTGTAAAATCTAGGAGCTGCCAACAAATAATTATTAAGATACAATTTGGTGAATCCCAAACATTATTTTAACATGGAAAGAAACTCATGAGAAATCTAAAATGGGAGAAATACAAACATTTACATTTTACATTTATATGTGTAAAAAGTGTGTATTTATTCTGCCAATAAAAGGTTTCTCATCACGCTGTTACATATTCTTATTGATAAGATATCACTTACTCAGTGATCGTCAAATATTCTAAAGTGTTAAATCATCTTATAAACCATTTTGATTTAAGTGAATAAAAGAAAAGAAAATGTGAAGATGCAAGATACAATACTACAAAAAATGACAGCAATAATAGACAAAGTGATGGTTCGCAGTAAAATTCACCCTGAGGTAATTTCCACCAATAATCCAGCCAAATACCCCCTCAGATGCATTTTTAGCGACGGTCAATATTTATCAAGTTTAGGGGTATCAGCCGAATGGCTTAGTATTGGAGTGTCCGGTACAATGTGTATATCTCGTAAATTACCCCACTAATAATGCATGGATTGTTACCCAACTTCTGTAGTAGTACATATATGGTCTGTACTCACAAAACAAGGCATTTTAAAGTTTGTAAGTACACCAGGAGTTTATTTAAAAGAGCACTTTTCTGATAGCTTCAACTAGCTGTTGCTAAGGCTACCGCTGCGTCGACGTCTCTTCTGTCTTTCCGGATAAGTTCGTAAAAGTCCTCTTCAAAATTCACAAGTGTAAGGAAAAAGTTAGTGAATTCAACACTCCATCGAAATGTATTGACAACTGGAATAATTGAATACTTGAAATTAGATGGAGTGTTGAATTCACTAACTTTTTCCTTACACTTGTGAGTTTTGAAGAGGACTTTTACGAACTTATCCAGAAAGACGGAAGAGACGTCGACGCAGCGGTAGCCTTAGCAACAGAGAGTTGAAGCTATCAGAAAAGTGCTCTTTTAAATAAACTCCTGGTGCATTTACAAACTTTAAAATGCCTCGTTTTGTGAGTACAGATCATATATGTAATACTACAGAAGTTGGGTAACAATCCATGCATTATTAGTGGGTTAATTTACGAGATATACACATTGTACCGGACACTCCAATACTAAGCCATTCGGCTGATACCCCTAAACTTGGTAAATATTGACCGTCGCTAAAAATGCATCTGAGGGGGTATTTGGCTGGATTATTGGTGGAGATTACCTCAGGGTGAATTTTACTCTGAACCATCACTTTAAGTGGTGGTGATTTCAGGGAGAGTTCAAATAAATAGCTAGCATTAGAGTTTATTTACAATTAGAGAAGAGAAGAGAGGTCTTTTTTGGTCATTCTCAGTATTTTTTGGATATGGGAATTAAATTTGTTTTCTGCATTTGACCCATCCTATGGTACAGAGCTGTGGACTGCTGTGTTCATTTGACCCATCCTATGGTACATAGGAGCAGTGGGCTGCTGTGTTAATTTGACCCATCCTATGGTACATAGGAGCAGTGGGCTGCTGTGTTCATTTGACCCATCCTATGCTACATAGGAGCAGTGGGCTGCTGTGTTCATTTGACCCATCCTATGGTACAGAGCTGTGGACTGCTATGTTCATTTGACCCATCCTATGGTACAGAGCTGTGGACTGCTATGTTCATTTGACCCATCCTATGGTACAGAGCTGTGGACTGCTATGTTCATTTGACCCATCCTATGGTACAGAGCTGTGAACTGGGTTCAGTATCTTTCTCAAGGACACTTTGACATGCAGAAAGTTTGGAGGTGGGGATCGAGGGGATTGAACTGCCGACCCTACAGTTAGTGGACGACCCGCTCCACCCACTCGATCCACTGAGCTACTGCCACCCAATTGTTTTACTGAATAAGCATGGATATTCTTGCATTTGAGTAGAACACGCATTATACTTCTCCGACTGCGTAATCCGTCATCCGTCTGCGTAACTACGGACACCCCTCGAGCCCTCATACTTCTCCGTCGTGGTGACGGATACGTAATGCAATTTCCGGCTTGACCAGTATGGGTCGCTACGCAAGACTGGCCATGACATTCAAGCAAATAAGTACAAAAGGGAAAATTAGTTCAGAGGGGATCAATTATTAAATAGAAAAGGGGATACGTTATAAATGAAATGCTTTTAAAAGTAAAAACCGTACACAAACTTGCAATTTGCCACCGTCTCTTTTAAGTTTCACAAGTTCAAGTAGGTCGGCTTGCATTTTGGAGCTTTATGCGTCCATATAGTAAAGCGTATGTAGCGTATATATATAGCGTATATATAGCGTATAAAGCGTATATACATAAATGGCGCGGCCAGTGTTTACGTTGTGATAGAAGTCGATAGCGATAGAATGTGATTCATTGTGAGTCATTCATGTGTAAATGACGTGTTTAGAGGACCAATCGCAGCCCTTGCGGTCTCCGTTGTACGTAGACGGAGTGACGGATACTTAAAAAATATTTCAGGCCGACGGAGACGACGGAGAGGCTCTCCGTCAGGCTCTCCGTCGACGGAGAGGGCTCTCCGTATCCATCGTCCGTCACTTTACGCAGAAGTATAAACTAGGCTTTAGTCACTTGGCAATACACAATGACAGCAGAACAATGACCATCTGCTGTATTGCTGTAGTATGTTCCCAGAGGGTTGATTATGCTTCTGTGTCATGTAAAAACATTGCACACTGGGTTTGGATGCTGGAATATTTGCATATCTTTGTCACAGTGTAAGTGACAAAAGTAATGACTACAGTAATGATTCATGCAAAATATTCATGCATAATATATTGGATAGGGAGCACAGTATTGTTCATTGTCTCAGTGTCAACATGACTTGTGTTGCTCTAAGGAGGAGTGGAGCAGTGGTGGCGTTGAAATTGGAATGCATGGGTATTCATCATGCATGAGTCAGCACTCCAAATCCAGGATATGCATCCTGTGGTGCAGCCTAATGAAAACACGGCTTTACTGGTAATTGAACAATTATTTAGGAATGTACAATGGAATGGGTTTGGACATTTGCACGCAATCTGTATGAGTTCATTGATGTGTAGAGAACTATAAAGGAGCTTAAATTATAAAAGCCTACTGAAACATTAAATTTCAGATTATATTTATTTTAAGTTTCAGTATGTTTGTATATATATATACAGTATAGAGAGGCGGAGAGAGAGGGAGAGAGAGAGAGAGAGATACATATACATATATAGATATATAGATACAACTGCTGTACACAACTCAAAGGAAGTAAGAGAACAGAAATTGCATTATTTTATGTATAATATTACAATTCATGACCCTCTTTCGGCTCACTGGAGTTTTAATGGTACTCAATTGCAAACAGATGTGTTTTATTTTCAATGCACTTATGTCTGTATACTGTACATATTAGACTAATAGGTTATGTCCTTGGGTTAGCTCAATTCCACTTTTTTATATTACTATAATATTGAACCATTTACATATTCTTTGATGTTCCTCTACTTTCATTTCTATGGTACCTACTGTGTTTATATTTACTTATATATTTGTTGAGGAACATCTCTGTCAAATTGTCCCACCTTGGTTCTCCTTTATTTGCTCTCCATTCATCGGTTCCATGACACCATGGACTGTGGCCAGGCCTTTTTTGAGTACATGGTTTGCTTTCAATGACGTACCTGACTTGATGGATGTTTAACTAATTAGCCATGGCTATTTACCAAGGCTCTGAATACTTGTTCTATACACCCATCGTTCAAAGAAAAGGCAGGACCCCGGGCTGTATGCTCTGTGTCGTTATGGTGCTCTGACGGTATTCATCCTCTCTTGATGCCATAAGAAGCCGCAGTGCTCTGGAAAAGACACAGTACAAACACAGGCATGCACGCACAGAAGAGTGCAGACACGCTACCTTTAACCTTCAACCTGCCAACTCAACCTGCACTGTTTCAATTTAAATGATCAAAAATGATTTAACTACAAGTTAAATAATTTGATAGACACATTTTGTCCACAAATGGTTGTCCAGCCTGGTTTGTCCTTCGTTCATTTGCCATCTGTTCCATATGTGCCCCCAATTTGTCGTTTAACTGTCCACTGCTTGTCAGGTTGTTGTACACTCGCATATGCACAGGCATGTTGTGCATGTTCACAACAGAACACAATAGGGTTCTTCTAAAAAGATTACATTTAAAATGCCAGAGGCATGCTCTGACAACATGTGTCGAAACAGAAAAGGTCAATCATCACAACCTCATGGAATTCATGTTTTTTCCTAGAAAAAAATACATACCGTAGTAGGAGACTACAAATAGTCCTTCTTTGACAATGGTCACACAAGAAAGCTTTCCAACCTGAAATAAATTGTTGCCTTCATGTCTGGCATCCTTGGTTTGTGAAAATCCCTTGCCTTATAAGGCAGGTGCCTTAAAAGGATCTATAATGTCAATTGTCTTGTGTGTGTATTTGATTAGTAATTCAGGTGTTAAGTGGATTGACATCCAAGGTATTGTAGCTGGGGTTTAAGTTATCTGTCAATGTATGATCTATTATCATCTATCTATGCAGATTACAACATATTGGTTTGGAAATAATTGTATTATTATTATTATTATTATTATTATTATTATTATTATTATTATTATTATTATAGTGAAATGACAATGTACATAATCATAAAATGTAAACTTAATTAACTTATTTTACTTTAAAGAGTAATTCTTCTTATTGTCGGTTACTGTTGATGTCGGTATGAGAATGAATAGAATCACTGGAGTCACAAACATCAGGAACACCAAGGGTTCCACAAAAATGTTCAACATTGTGCTGTTGTAGACATACACAAAAAGTAGTTATTATTAGTTATAACAGTTATTAATATTAAATTATTCATTAAAAAAAATATTATTATTAAAGTCTAAAACAGGGCTGCCAAGTTTTCAGAAAACCTTGAAATGAGACTTGGTGGAAGAAAAACTCCACTTTATTCATGCAGTCCCACAGAGATGGTGCTTGACTGTAATATATTGTAATATAATATATATATATATATATTTCAAGATTTCAAGTTTCATTAAATGCCGGCCATTCTACCATTCTACCTGCCGAGGGAATTTAGTGCCATACTCCTGGTAGCAATATACACCCCCCCTGGCTCCAACAACAACAGGAGCGAGGCACTGTATGAACTCTACCAGCACATCAGTGAGCAGCAGACAGCCCACCCTGATGCTTTCCTCATCCTGGCTGGGGATTTCAATCATGCAAACCCCAAGAGCGTGTTTCCACAACTCCATGGACACATCAACTTTCCCACACGTGGCAATAATATCCTGGACTGTGACACTTATGGGGTTGAGCGGAGACAAGAGCGAGACCAAGCAGCGTAAATGGTGTAACAGAGTTTAATTAAGTGCCGGACGAAACCGGCACAGGCGAACACAGCGAGGTGTGTGCGTTTGTCAAGTAGACAGGAGACAGAGTACGTCCATCTACGACATACAATACAATACACATCAATACATTCCAAATACACGCAACCACTCACAAAGGGGAGACAGGAGACACGAGGTTAAGTAGGGAAACAAACAAGCTGAACAAGCTGGTGAGAAGGGCGAGCTCCGTGGTGGGGATGACGCTGGACTGTGTGGAGGCGCTTACAGAGAGGAGGATGAGGGGAAAGCTGCAGGCGATCCTGGACAACCCCTCTCACCCTCTCTATGCCGAGCTGAGGCAACTCAGGAGCACGTTCAGCCATAGGCTCACTCAGCCACGTGCTTCAAAGCGCTTGGGGGGCTCTTTCATCCCATCGGCTATCAGGCTCTACAATACCTCAACCAGCCGCTCCCAACGTCTCGGAAGCGCCAGCACCACCAGATAATGGATTTGTATACCACACCACACACCCAAGACTGTTTTCTAGCCATTTTCATCTATGTCTGTTCATCTCATTGATAACCACTGTTCATCTGTCATCTTTCATTGCATGCACCAGGCTGCTACGGATGGTCTACCAGCCTGCGGTGGCCAGTGTCACCTTCTTCACTGCCGTGTGCTGGGGAGGAAGCATTGGGAGCGGTGGTGCCAGGAAGCTGTACAAGCCGGGGAGGACGGCGAGCTCTGCAGTGGGGATGAAGCCGGACTGTGTGGAGGCGGCGACAGTGAGGAGGACGAGGGGAAAGCTGCTGGAGACCCGGAACTACCCTCTCAGCCTCACTATGCCGAACTGAAGCAACTGAAGCAACTCAGGAACACGTTCAGCCACATGCTCACTCAGCCAAGTGCCTCAAGTGCTTGGGCGCTCCCTCATCCCACCAACCATCAGGCTCAGGAAGCTCCAACACCACCAGACAAAAGACAAATGGAATGGACTGAACTCACATTCACATACACCACACCACACACCGTGGACTGTGTCCTAGCCGTTGTTATTCCAGGTCTATTCATATGTTGTACCTGGAATACCTGTATAAATTTGCACATCTTGCACCTTGTACTTTCCGCATATTTGCACTTCTATCTACTTTGCATTTTGCACCATAAACAGCTATCAAGGACACTAGTATGCATACAGGTTCTCACTTGTCACCGACCTGACTTAAGAGCTCGTATTTAATCTAATTTATTGTTTATTGTTTATTGTGTATTGACTTAGCCAGGCTCTTACTGCACATCTATCCCCTGTACTGCTGGTCACTGTGAATTTCTCCTAAGGGGGATTAATAAAGGAATATCTTATCTTATCTTATCTTAAGACACAGGTGAGACACATTGGGAATTAGACACTGCTGGCTGCTAATGACCACCGGGGATTCTGGGGGTTGTAGTGCCGGGACCGGTGATCAATAGCAAGGCGACGCCGATCGAGGTAGAGGGGGAGGCATTGGCGTGACAGTACCCCCCCCCTGAGGTGCATCTCCTGACGCGCGGCGTCGCCCACCAGGAGGGCTACCAGGAGCGGAGCAGGGAACGTCAGGTGGCACCCCTCTGGAGGCCGGCGGCGGTGGTGCGGGCCCTCCGGAGCCCGGTGGCGGGGGCGCGGGCCTTCCGGAGGCCGGCGGTGAAGGCAGCCCCTTTTGGACTCCTGAACTGCCGCTGGGACAAGGGCCTCAGGGGAGGTTGAGGCTGCAGAATCTGGCGGCGGAGTCTCTGGAGCGGCTGCAGACTCAGGGGGCGGAGTCTCTGGAGCGGCTGCAGACTCAGGGGGCGGAGTCTCTGGAGCGGCTGCAGTCTCCGGGGGCGGAGTCTCTGGAGCGGCTGCAGACTCAGGGGCGGAGCCTCCGGAGCGGCTGCAGACTCAGGGGGCGGCGTCGGACGGACGGCCACCTGCGTGCGTCGGACGGACGGCCACCTGCGTGCGTGGAGCGGTCGTCGGACGGACGGCCCCCTGCATGCGTGGAGCGGGCGTCGGCCGGACGTCCCCAACTGGGGACAGCTGCGGCCCAGCGGCGGAGACAGGAGGCCGCTGCGGCCCAGCGGGGACAGGAGGGCGCTGCGGCCCAGCGCCGGAGACAGGAGGGCGCTGCGGCCCAGCGGTGACGACAGGAGGGTGCTGCGGTCCAGCGGGGAAGACAGGAGGGCGCTGCGGCCCAGCGGCGGAGACAGGAGGCCGCTGCGGCCCAGCGGCAGAGACAGGAGGCCGCTGCGGCGGAGCGGCGGCCTGGCTGGACAGCGGAGCCGCAGGCTTGGTGGCCCGTCTCGCAGACCGCAGTCCTCCGAATGCCAGACGGGTTCCCCAAAACGGGTTGGCCTCAGCTGGCCCGTTCTGAGGCTTGGTGGCCCGTCTCGCAGACCGCAGTCCTCCGAATGCCAGACGGGTTCCACAGAACGGGTTGGCCTCAGCTGGCCCGTTCTGAGGCTTGGTAGCCCGTCTCGCAGACCGCGGTCCTCCGAATGCCAGACGGGTTCCACAGAACGGGTTGGCCTCAGCTGGCCCGTTCTGAGGCTTGGTGGCCCGTTTGGCTCCCTGCCACAAGGCGGTGAGGAGCGCGGCGTCATTCCATCCACTGGCGGCGGCCAGCGTCCGGAACTCCACCGCATAGTCCGCCACGGGGCGTGAGCCCTGCTGCAGGCGGTACAATCGCTCCCCTCCCTCGCGTCCATCGGGCGGATGATCGAATACCGCCCGGAATGTGCGGATGAAATCCGCATAGGACGCGAGGGCACCACCCCCCCTGTTCCAGACCGCCACCGCCCACTCCCGGGCTCTTCCCCCCAGGAGCGAAATGATGGTGGCGATCCTCTCCTCATCGGAGGCGGAGGGGTGGGCGAAATAAAGCCCCACCTGCAGCACAAAGCCCGCGCACGCCGCTGCTCCTCCCGTGTAGACCTCCGGGAGGCGCACCGAGGAGGGCGAAGACCGGCTGCCTCTGCTGGGGCTGGGACTCCTCCATTTGCGGCGTCGGAGGCGGCGCCACTCGTCGCCGGCAAGCGCCGGCGAAGCTCACGGAGCAGTGCCTCCGTGCTCGCCATCCGCTGCTCCAATACCTCGACGGTAGGGAGCCGCTTGAGCACGGAGGCAAGCGTGGGCTCCTCCGCTGCCTGGTGCGCTGTCTCCATCGGTGGTGAGTGGTTCTGTGACACTTACGGGGTTGAGCGGAGACAAGAGCGAGACCAAGCAGCGTAAATGGGGTAACAGAGTTTAATTAAGTGCCGGACGAAACCGGCACAGGCGCACACAGCGAGGTGTGTGCGTTTGTCAAGTAGACAGGAGACAGAGTACGTCCATCTACGACATACAATACAATACACATCAATACATTCCAAATACACGCAACCACTCACAAAGGGGAGACAGGAGACACGAGGTTAAGTAGGGAAACAAACAAGACACAGGTGAGACACATTGGGAATTAGACACAGCTGGCTGCTAATGACCACCGGGGATTCTGGGGGTTGTAGTGACCGGTGATCAATAGCCAGGCGACGCCGATCGAGGTAGAGGGGGAGGCGTTGGCGTGACATGGACAATGTTTACACCACGCATAGAGGGGCCTACAAAGCCCTCCCCCTGCCCCACCTAGGAGCCTCAGACCACACCACCACTATGTTAATGCCTGCTTACAGACCCCTGGTCAAAGTCATCAGACCAACAACAAAGCAGGTATGCATGTGGCCTGAGGGGTCTTCAGAGACACTCCAGGACTGATTCCTCATCACTGACTGGAACATGTTCAGACGGGCAGCCACCTACAACAACACTACAGACCTCCAGGAGTACACGGACACCGTCACTTCTTACATGCAGAAATGCATTGATGACGTCACAGTCACCAAGAGCATCCGCATTCGGGCCAACCAGAAGCCATGGCTGACAGGGGAAGTCTACAGACTCCTGAGGGCTCGGAACACCGCCTTCAGAGCTGGAGACGAGGTGGGCCTGAAGGCAGCCAGGGCCAACCTGGCACGCGGCATCAGGAAGGCCAAGAGACGGATCGCCGACCGCTTCAGCAACAGCAGAGACACCAGGAACCTGTGGCGAGGGATCCAATCCATAATGGACTACAAGCCCTCTCCGCAGACCTGCGACAGCTCTACCCCTCTGCTGAATGAGCTGAACGACTTCTTCGCCCGCTTTGAGGCAGACAACAGCACCCCGGCACAGAAGACCCCACCCTCTCCCGGCGACCAGGTGTTGATTCTATCCCCAGATAGCATGAGGCGATCCCTCAAAGGGACAAACCCGCGGAAAGCCTCCGGTCCCGACAACATTCCTGGTCGTGTACTGAGGGACTGTGCTGAGGAGCTCACAGATGTCTTCACAGACATCATCAACACCTCGCTGAGCCAGGCTGTTGTCCCCACATGCCTCAAAGCCACCACCATCATCCCGGTGCCGAAAAAGTCGTCTCCCTCCTGCCACAATGACTACCGCCCAGTCGCACTCACTCCCATCCTCATGAAGTGCTTCGAGCGGCTAGTCATGCACCACATCAAGTCTGCCCTCCCCCCCACCCTGGACCCTTTCCAGTTCGCATATCGGTCCAACCGTTCGACCGATGCCATCTCCTCTGCCCTCCACTCTGCCCTCACCCACCTGGATACAAAAGACTCCTATGTCAGAATGCTGTTCATCGACTTCAGCTCAGCATTCAATACAATCATCCCCCAGCAGCTCATTCACAAACTGGACCAGCTGGGACTCAACACCTCCCTGTGCAACTGGCTGTTGGACTTCCTGACGGGGAGACCACAGACAGTTCGGGTCGGCAGCAGCACCTCCAGCACCATCACACTGAACACGGGGGCCCCCCAAGGATGTGTGCTTAGCCCACTCCTCTTCACTCTGCTGACCCACGACTGCACACCAACATCCAGCTCCAACATCTTCATTAAGTTTGCGGATGACACGACTGTGGTGGGTCTCATCAACAACGGCGATGAGACGATCTACAGGAGTGAGGTGAACAGGCTGGCTACGTGGTGCAAGGACAACAATCTCCGTCTGAATGTGAATAAGACGAAGGAGATTGTTGTGGACTTCAGGAGAATGCACACACAGCATGCTCCACTGATCATCAACGATGCTACAGTGGAGAGGGTGAGCAGCACCAAGTTCCTGGGTGTGCACATCTACGAAGACCTGTCCTGGAACCATAACACCGCATCACTGGCCAAAAAAGCCCACCAACGCCTGTACTTCCTCCGCAAACTAAAAAGAGCTGGGGCCTCATCCACCATCATGCAAACATTCTACAGAGGCACCATCGAGAGCCTCCTGACCAGCTGCATCACTGTGTGGTACGATGCCTGCACCGTGTCCTGCCGCAAGACACTGCAGCGCATAGTGAGAGCAGCTGAGAGGATCATCGGTGTCTCTCTCCCCCCCATTTTGGACATTTACAATACCCGCCTCACCAGCAAAGCCATCAGGATTGCTGGTGACCCCACCCACCCATCCCACAGTATCTTCAGTCTTCTGCCATCGGGGAGGAGACTGCGGAGTCTCCGGGCCAGAACCAGCAGGCTCAAGGTCAGCTTCTTTCACCAGGTTGTCCGGAGGCTCAACTCCCTCCCTGCTCTGCCCCTGCCCCCCCCCCCCCCCCCCTCCTCTGCCCCCCTGCCACAGACTCTTAACCCTGCACCCACCTCAGACCATCACCCTCCCACCACCACTCATAAACTGTAAATTCTGACTATGACACTTTAGAATGTCTTTTACTGTTTTTAAATATATTCTTGCACTATTTTTCAACGCACTATCTCACTTTTTCTTTTACTTTCTGTGTTTCTATGTTTTGTCTGTACGATGTCTGTTTGTCTATTTTGTTTGTCCATTTGAATCCCTCCACATAGCAATTTTGTTTTTGGAAGAACTATTCCAATAAAACATGTGATTTAATCAATACAACCATTTCAGAAATGAAATGTTACATGGTGGTGCTGGGAAGGAGTTTGGTGGCACAGGGCCACTATTAGCCTATGTTGTTTGGGCAGATACCTGATATAAATATCGCAATCTTAATATAGCCAGACAAATATACAGTATTTCCAAAATTATTCCATGTGAGGGGAAGCAGAGGGCCCAGCCCCGTCATACAAGATCTTGGGCAGGGTCTTTAATAATTCAGACCTGGGGCCCGTTTAATGTTGGGTTTTGGTCATTTATGTATTCACAGGAGTATTTGTGGATATCCATTATATTTCTAGGGATTATTATGAGGTATTCACAGAGTATCCGTGGATACTCATTGTTATGTAAGGTTGAGTTATTATTCCGGATTGGTAATGCTTATAGCTCAGCCTGATTGATTTCAAGATTTCAAGATTTCAAGATTCGACAATAGACACTTGAAATCTTGAAATTGAAATATATATATATATATATATATATATATATATATATATATATATATATATATATATATATATATATAGGATCTCTATATGACTGTATAGTCACAGCCCTTGAATGGGGTGTATACAATTGGAATTAAGTTGTAGATGAGACTGCTTCCTCACAGGAAGAAGGTTGCAGGTTCAAACCCCATTGGGAGCTTTTTTTGTTGAAATTGTATGTTCTCCTGTAGTCACGTTTGTTTCAACCTGGTGCTCTGGCTTCCTTGAGACACACATGGTAGGTTACTACTCAAGGACTGCTGCTGGAGCAAGGCCCCAGCAGCAGTCCTTGAGTTGGTCCTAGGGTCTCTCTCTGTCTATTATGGATCTCTTTGAGTCTCCAATAAAGTTTGAATTTAATGATAATGGACATGATCAAGAACATTTGATGGACCAACATCTAATTGAGATCTAATTTTATAGCCTCAGTACTCGTGTGGCTATAACGAGCTTTAGGTTAGGGTTAGGTTAGGGTTATGCTCTCTAAGAATGTGAGCATCCTGCAGATTCCAAAACATTTAACATTATCATCACAAGACAAATACATGGGCTAATAATGTCAATGGGGGAAAAATGCAAGACAAAAAGGCTGTGTGGAATTTGCTCAAATTGTTCAACTTATGTAAATGAACGTAACTTGACACTACCCCATTTGACCACTTTTCTTCTATGTATTAGGTCTGTAGAGGTTATGTTCTTTTGTGAATATTTTGGGTTTGGTGGGAGTCACAGGTCTTTCATATATACAGTATATACACAGGTGGGTCACAGGTGGGGTTAGATACAACCCGTGATGACCTCTAGCTGTGGTGTTTGTATGAGTAGCAGCCACTGCTTGCCAGAGAGAGAGACCCATATGGATAAGTGCATTTTCGATGAGCCAAAGCTTGATTACCTTACCAGTTTGGATTTAAAAAAAGCCTGCAATTGTTGATTATATGCGTGTACACACAGACACACACAAACACACATGTGCATAGACAAACACACAGATGCACAAGAACACACACACAAATTAAATAGAGACAGATGCATTGAGCTGCATTGAGCAGATTTATTGGTTGAAAATAATGTTGAAGAAAAGCACAAACATTAGCATAATCTAAGGTAACAATAACATTGCATAATTGCAAGACTATATATAAATATGTATTTCTACACACTTGATGGTTTCCAAAAAAAATACATAATATATTAGTATTTCTGCCAAAATCAAAGAAAAATGATGAGGCCATAGGTTTTGTTCTGTAGCAAGTAATCATGTGATCACTCCCTTATCTCCTCCGTCGACTGGATTTCAGCACTGCTGGTGTGTTCTCTTGTCTCATGGCGGTGCACTCTGTCTTCAGGCATCCACAGGCATCGATGTGGGTGTACATGAAGTCCACCTCAGTGCTGTCGGGGCAGATCAGTCGGATCTTGCGCTCAGATGTGGATAACTCCTGGCAGCAAGAGCAGGTGTGCTGCAGGGACCTCATCAAGGAAGAGTAGCTGGAGGTGGAGGGAGAGGTGACCAAGGGCAAGTAGGACACATCAGAAGTGTGGTGTGAAGGAGGAAGCGTTGATATCATGGAATAGCAATGCAAAGTTGGTGGCGGTTGAAATGTAGCAAAAGGCTCAACATCGATGCGTAATAGGTAGGAAGGTTGCTGACGGCCAATGGTAAACTTACTATGTGAAGGTTCCACATGCTCCACTGCAGGATGTCATATTGATCAGCTCCTTTGAGATACAGCCCTTGTTCTCAATGGTGATGGCTGTTGTGGTCAAGTTGCAGGGGTGGCCAGGTCTAATACCTGGGCCGCATGGAAAATAAAAAGGAAAAAAGAGGCTCACTACAATGTGCAGAGATGTTCACTTGGACATTTCAATATTAGATACAAGGAAATAAGTTAAAGGAAAACCAACACTCACAAGTGTGACAGCATCCATCAGGAGCAAGAGTTTCAGTTCCCTATGAGGAAAGAGATACATTGTTGCTACCAATGGAAAACAACCCTAATCCTAGTCTTATTAAGGTAGTATACACCAGTTTCCATTAGTGCATATTATTTTAGTAGATATGTAATTGTTGTGTGTGTGTGTGTGTGTCTGTGTGTGTGTGTGTGTGTGTGTGCACATTTGCCTACAGGTATGCATTCACTGAGGTTGTAGGGAGGACAGACGATCTTGGCCTCAATGGTGACCAACTGACTGGCAATCTTCAGGCACTCGTACTTCAGACACGGGAACCCGGGTGCAGTCCAGTTGCTACCAGGCTTCATGAAAGCAGAGATACAGGCCTGCTTTATGGTGTCCTTATGATGTCATTACAGCCATGAATATGTACCGGTATGTCAGTGCTGGATGACACATAGTCACATGTATATCATATGTTCATATGCCTGCAAGCTTGTATGCATACCGAGAACGTGTGCATGGTGTTGTCTGGCAGCACAGCGATGCAACCGTTTTGGACACATTTCCCACAGCATTGGTCTTCAATGATCTGGTACTCATAACCCTGGAAACACATATGGACACACATGCAGATGCATGGGCACACACACACACACACACACATACATTTAGGTTAAAAACTAGGGATGTCCGATAATATCGGCCAACCGATAATATCGGCCGATATTAGCCTATTTTTGTAATATCGGTTCATATTGATATCGGTTTTACGACCGATAATGTGCTTGTGCATAAATATGGCACTTTTCCATAAGTTGAAATAGTGTCCTTATTTTTTATAGACAGTGTTAATTTGCGAAATGCAATCTAGTGAGGCATCACAATAAAAGTAGATGATGTGTTAATTCCACAACAGGAGATATGGGACCTAAAATTAGTCTGGGCGAAAATAAAAACGCCTGTATATATCGGTATACCATATCGGTTGATATCGGAATCGGAAATTAAAAATTTGGACAATATCGGCTATCGGATATCGGCAAAAAGTCAATATCGGACATCCCTATTAAAAACCTTTTGTTAAAGGTTTAAAAATGCACAATGAAAAGTACGACAGGTGAATGCACTAGTGTGTGTGAGTGTGTGTGTGTGTGTGTGTGTGTGCGCGCACATTTAAAGAAAGAGAGTCTGTGGGCTCTTACCAGGGGGCAGTGTGTGTCACATTTTACAGGCTGACATTGTACTTTGTGTAGGTGAGTGTTGCTGTCGATCATGGCAGTGCAGTTACACTCCTCGCATGGTGACCCAGGCACCTGCTCACCAACCTAGAGTGATAGGTTTGGGGAAGTGGGTCATTTTCCGGTACACCCTGTTAAGACTGAAAACCACTATGCAGTGTCAGCCATCTCAAAATGTAAGTTCTCTTAATATCGAGATTAGTGCCATCTTACCAAGTACCAAGAACCACAAACTACAATTAATCGTAAGCATTCTTGAGCAAACCCAAAATATCATATTCAGTTTCTAAGGAGGAAATTCTGTCCTAAATGACAGATAATATAATAGCTGTTCCTGGTCATCAGCAGCAAATGCTGCTGTACCTCTAGTTTTCACGTTTCTTACCTGATACTCGTGGTTTCCGTTAACACATACATCTTTAACAACTGTGTGAAAAAGACAAACCATGGGTGAATTTAAATAGTTATGAATTGCACAACTATGAAACTCACATTTCCCACATATATCGGCCTCATGTTTAATCAAGCAGTTTTTATTATTTTTCTTTTCGTTTTTTTTTGGCCAATCCCCTTGAGGACAAATCTTAACACACAAGCATGAACTTGAAGCTTATTATTACACATACTCAAAGACACTATAACTGTGCACTCACCACAGTGATACTCTGGGCAACAGGCTCCCATTGTTGTGTTAGGGGTGAAGCCAGAAAGGCAGCTGACAACATCAGAGCACTTCTGTCGGTTGCACTCTGTTAAAAGGCACAGGTGGTTGATGAAGGAAAACCAGCTTGTCATGCTCCCAAAAAAAAACTGAGATACATATTATTTTCATGAACATCATTTTGCATATCAAAAGCATGCCTAATGCTTATAGCGCTCCCTCAAGTGTTGACCTAATTAAACACATAATCTCCTTTTTAAAAAGAAGACCCATCACAAAACAATGCCTTACGCTCAAAGCATCCCCCATCCTCCATGCAATTTCCCTCAGGGATCAATAAAGTATGTCTGTCTGTCTGTCTGGTAATGATTTAATGAAATGCATAACCTCCTTGAAACAAAGTAAAATGTGCTGAAACCAAAGCAAGGATAATGGTAAACTAACCCCCCATTACACACTTATTAACCTAGTGGACATCTTCTGAATTATAGCTGGGTGGGAAAACTGAATAGGATGGACATTTGGTGATTAAGGCCTCTAGTTGACTGCCATCCAGATGATTCTGTTGCCACACTCTTACCGCACTCCTGCTTTGAGCAACATCCAACCATCTCTGTGACCATGATTTGGCCCTCTTGGTCACAGCTGACAGGTGGTTGTGTTGGGCATGACATATTCTGGCACACATATTGTTCCCTGCCATGACAGGTGCACACTTCACAGCCCTGCTTCCATGTCTCGTTAACCTGTACAGGAGAAAAAGACACCGTTGCTTTAATGGTCTGTCTTAGTTGTATTATTAGACAGTACTATATTCCTGTATACAATTAATGGGGAGAATGAAGAAAAAATTACCATCTTCCAAACACCATTTTGCAAGATACAAATATCTGTCGGAGGAACAGAGATACCATTTAACCAACTAATTGTACAAATAGATTTAGATCCGTAATGAATTCTACATGACTCCTGTCCTACATGAAGTTCCTAAATCCATGACAATTATTAATAACTGTGTTAATTCACTGTAAATCTTTACTATATTAAGGGCAGTACAGCATGCATATAGTGTATCTGTGAGCTTTTTATGTGTCTTAATGTAATAATAGTAATATTAATAAACATTGCTATTGCAACAATAAGCAAAATGTCAATATGAATAGCAAAAGCAATGTACTTAGGTCTCTTACCACAGGATGGTACACATATGCCTGAGGCCGAGTTCAGCAGAATGGAGTCTGGTGGGCAGTAACAGCCCTCCAGTTTCATGTGGGTCATGGCAGTGAACGTGTTGTTGTTGATGATGAACTCATGATTGTATCTGTATGTAGCAAACGCAAACACTGTGTCGTAATTGTCCGCACAGGAAGAATAATCCAATGCATCTAATGTCATAACTAGGTGTCTTACAATACAGCCAGCCACAGTCAAGCTAAAGGTACACTAGCCATGAAGCACTAGCCATAAGGACTCTCATGCAGATCTGAATGTATAAGAATTAATACATAGAAAACCTGTTATGCAACTAAACTAGACTTTTCTGATACTAATTCCATAATTATTTGTATTCCTCAAGACCACTTCCAGAAGTGTTCATCCTAGAAGTAACATGGGATCATGGGGATTGTTGTCTTATCCCCACTGCCAGTGTAAATATATGTGACGTGACGTGAATATATGACACACAGACACGGTCGTCATGTTAAATCACTCGTACTGGCTGTTTGTTCATCTTAAGGCCGACGAAGGCTGATTGTTTCGACGCCTTGCTTCGACTGTGTCTTGGCCAAAAAGTTGCACTAGAACACACCACAAAGACTACCGCCAACAAACAATATATATAGAGATATATGTAGGGAGAGGAAATAACTCTCCCTACCAGCCAGTGCCGTTGGTTGCTCAGAAGGATTCGTGATATAGCTACTTCTGATTCATTCAGGCAGACTTTCAGTGTAGATTCACATAGATACTTGCACAACTGTAGTCATTGTTGTTCATAAATAAAATAAACAGATGTTCCACTGTTTTAACACAAATATTGTGTGTTAATAAAGAAACAAATAAAAAAAATGGGCAGGTGCCACATTTATATAGGCTGCTAACCACTGGAATGTTGGTGGGAGAGTGCAAGAGCAGATTAATGTGTTGCACACGGCTTTACAATGAAATAAGATTTTATACTGGCAATGTATGGGAAACACATCGATTGCGGAAGGCATCGTTCAAAACATTAAAATAAAAAATGACCCCAGAGTAAAATCTGTGTGGGAAACATTGCATTAGCTTGGTGGTTGGCATGACCAACTTCTGAAAATTAGAACGTCATAGTAAGCTAGATTGTTTTTGAAATGATCATGTCTCTACTGAATTACTCTCGTTTTCCCCCGGAAGTTGGGGGTTAAAGGGCATAGGCATAGACATACAACCAAATGTAACTTGTTCTCTGGGTTTGAACATCGTTGGTAACAATTTGGATAATATAAGTACACAACTTAAATAAATACATAACACAGGTCTTTGTCCTGTAGATATTTCAATGTGGAAATGTCACATATTGAGCTTTTAACGTTGTAACGATAAAAATTTGAATGAAGCATCCAAAACATGAAGCATTGTTTGACGATACCTGAAATCACAAGTAGGCTCCACCAAAGGGCCGCAGGCTTCATACACTTTGGGACTGTCGCATGCATATTCTGTTATTTAAAAACAACAAGAGGGTTGCAAAACAAAACAAACATACATAAATACACAGAAAAAAAGGCTTGAATACATACACCTGTCAGAGAACAATGTTATAGCAAGGTACATTTAGACATGAAACCTGATAAAGTTAGGACCTGTGTGTGTGTGTGTGTGTGTGTGTGTGTGTGTGTGTGTGTGTGTGTGTGTGTGTGCATGTGTGAATTTATAGAGAAGAGATCTAGAGATGAACCACATAATACATTCCTTTTCTGTGGGTTTGAACTTAGATCTATGGCTCACAATGTAGTCCGGCTTGGTTTTAACTCAATATCATAAATGGTTTAATACACACCACAGATTCCATCAGTGGCATCCCTCCAATCAATGCAAACACCGGCTTCGGCACATGCATAGGCGTAGGTCTGTATGCTCGTGCAGCCAATGATGTCAAGGTGCATGTTGCAAACGTCGAATTTACAGGCCACTGCAAATGGCTCATAAGAAATCACCTTGTGGCAAGCTTCAAACACACTAGAGAAGGGATTGAATATTGTAAATAGAGTTAATATAGATAATACAGAGAGTGACTATGTAAGGCTAGTGTACAATTTTAGATGTAAATCACTATTAAGGTAACACAATAGAGAAAACCTTGGTCAGGAGGGTGTTCTGACCTGCTGGTGATGATCTCACAGAGAGTCGGCTTACAGGGAACAGGTACAGGGCTAGGAGATGGTTTAGGAGGTTGCTCACAGACACTGTTGTTCAGGTGCCACTGATGGCCCATGCTTGGACAGGACAAAGAAATCTCCCCACTGGGCAACATGCAGTCATTTGTACGGTTGTTGTCACAAGTACCTACAGGAAGGAAGCCATGCAATGGGGGAGATTATGTACATCAACTTAGGAAAGGTTTATGTTTCATGCTTAATCGTTCAGGTTGCACTACACACTATTGTTATCTGTCATATGCAGTAAGCAGTTGTAAAAATAGTTACGTCGTTAAAGATAAACAATTATAGCTTAAAGCTCATTATATCATCATTATAGCTTAGCTCGGACATGCACAGTGTCTGGAATATCCAAAAGTTCCTAGAAATGATATACAGCATCATATATACAGTACATACATATGATGAAATAATGTAGTAACTATAAAGTGTGACTGACCACACTGTCCCTCTGTGTTATGGTTGAACTCTTCGTATGGCAGGACTATGCTGAACATGAGTCCTGAGAAGGTAATCCTAGCTCCAATGTGTGGAATGAGCAGCACTGTATCTATACCAGTGGTCGCTAAACCAAAGTCCTCATTTTTGAATGCAGGATTCACATGAAGGCCATCCACGAAAACCTAGGGCAAGAACATTATGAATAAAACATTTAAAAATGTCTTTAGCTCTGTAGTGACATTATAAAAGCTACGATCTACAATCAGTATTTACAGACAACACATACATATTTAAGATACTGGTAAGGTTTGAGAAGAAGAGCCAACTAATGATCATGAATTAACATGAATAATACCTTAAGACGAATTCAGTGTATATGGAATCAATTCAAATTACCATGTTTGTGAAAACACCATGGATGTCCTTCTGGGTAATAAGGATAGTGTATTGCTGGTAGTAGACAGTTAAAGACTGTGGGCAGGAAAGACCATCAGCTGAACCACAGTAGTAGTTGTCGATTACAACACTGAAGTTGTATTTGGGGTGTATCTCCTTTACAAGCCAGTATGAACAGTTTCCTTGGAAACCATAGTAGGTTCCATCGAAGGTAACATAGTGGGGGTCTCCCCAGCCATAGCAGATGCCTTTTAACACAGAGAGTTATAGATATTAGTATAGATTTGTATATAATAAAGGGGTAGACAGTGAGAGAGTGAGTGTTTGTGCTCCTTTTTGTTCTTTTGAATTTGTCATGAAGAGGTTTCATTCAGGTTTCATTATAAAACAGCATTTCATAAATCAGAGGAGACTTACATTGACATTCATAGTGGGAGCAGCATTTATCCTCATCAAGCACTAAGACCGCAGGAAAGTTGTTTGCGCAGACCAAAGGTTCCACTGGTTTACATTTTGTTCCGTTATAGATCACCTGCTTATTAGAACACGTTGCTGTAACACAATTGCCTTCCTTCCAATGCTCACCATCCTTTGAGGGAAGATAATTATATAAATTAGTGTGTGCAATCAAGATTACATTTTCACGCAATAGTCTTTCAGTGAAATCTCATATTGAATCTCAGGATGTACCTTTCTCGGGGGATGCACGTCGGTGCATTCATCTGGAAAGTCTGTTTGTGAAGAGGTGGTGGATGACTGGGCTACTGTAGAAGGCATGCTGGTAGTCCTACTTGTGCCCAGGTGTTGTGTGGAGCTCTCAGTTGTAGTGGGAATTGCCGTGGTAGATACATTACAGTAGGAAGGCTTGGTTGCCACCACTTGGCAGCTTTTGTTGATTGCTAGGCAGTTACCTATGTAGCACCAGTCTTCATGGTCTGACACATTATATACAATGGAACCTAAAGTTGAAGGAAGATAATTGGATGTGATCAAATCATCCACTGTGCTATAGGGATTCTGTTACAACATTAAGAACATTTTAAATTGTTTAGGTTTATAATTACAGTTAATGTCTTCAAGGAAACTTAAATGTACTCTGGGCTGAAGAAGGCAGTTTTGCAATGTTTGAGCAATGTTTGACTATGCATTATTCTTGGCTGACAGGTGTCTTAAAAATGTTTATTAAAACATACTTATCATTAAATTACACTATTGAAAAATTGATTTTGAAAGTGTCATATTTGATTTATTACAAAGGGACAGCTGCCAATCTAGTCTGAGAGCCTATGTGTAAAATACTCACCGACTTGATAGTCTTTGCCATTATAATGGCAAACGCAGTGAATAGGACTAATGGTTGGAAGAGAGGTGCTGTGAGTCTTCACCAATTCAGTGGTGGTCACTGGCATCGTGGTTGATGGTGAACTTGTCCTTTTTGTGAAAGGTGTTGTCGTTTTGGGTGTTGATGTTGGAATGGGTGTCGTAGTGGGTGGTGTAGTTGTTATTGTTGTAGTAGTTGTTGTAGGTCTTGTTACTGTAATCGGTGTTGTAGGTGGTACTGGAGTGGTTGTTGTAGTCACTGGAGTAGTAGTTTTAGGTGTTGATGCTGGAATGGGTGTTGTAGTGGGTGGGGTAGTTGTTGTAGTAGTAGTTGTTTTAGGTGGTGACGTTGGACTGGGTGTCGTAGTGAATGGTGTAGTTGTAGTTGTAGTAGTTGTTGTAGGTGTGGTTACTGTAACCGGTGTTGTAATAGGTGGTATTGGAGTTGTAGGAGACATTTTTGTTGTGGAATGAGTTGTGGGATTGATACATCTACAACACTTGACTCGAATCTCATAATCTAAACAGTCTTTCTTGGAAGTCTGCATATTGTTTTCACAGACAAGTCCAACCCTTGAATTGCAAGTAATGGTCTGCCCAAGATCTTTGATTGGTAGAGTTGGGTAAAGAGCAGATCTACACTGAACATCCTCCGGAGCTGAACAGATGAAATGCCCAGCAGCAATGATCTTCTGGATAGATTCGTCTTCTCCACCATCTGGACCAGTTGTTGGTTCTCCAAGATTAATCCAGTTTGACCAGTCACAGGTCATTATACCAGGACATGTTGGAGTTACTGGACTTGTTGTAGGCAGTGGAGTAGTCGTTTTAGGTGTTGATGTTTGAATGGGTGTCATAGTGGGTGGTGTAGTTGTCGTGGTAGTAGTAGTTGTTTTAGGTGTTGATGTTGGAATGGGTGTCGTAGTGGGTGGTGGAGTTGTTGTAGTAGTAGTTGTTGTAGGTGTGGTTATTGTAATCGGTGTTGTAGGTGGTACTGGAGTGGTTGTTGTAGTTACTGGAGTAGTAGTTTTAGGTGTTGATGCTGGAATGGGTGTTGTAGTGGGTGGTGTAGTTTTTGTTGTAGTAGTAGTTGTTTTAGGTGTTGATGTTGGAATGGGTGTCGTAGTGGGTGGTGGAGTTGTTGTAGTAGTAGTTGTTGTAGGTGTGGTTATTGTAACCGGTGTTGTAGTAGGAGGTACTGGAGTGGTAGGAGATGATTTCGTTGTGGAATGAGTTGTGGGATTAATACATCTACAACACTTGACTCGAATTTCATAATCTAAACAGTCTTTCTTGGAAGTCTGCATATTGTTTTCACAGACTAGTCCAACCCTTGAATTGCAAGTAATTGTCTGCCCAAGATCTTTGATTGGAAGAGTTGGAAAAAGAGCAGATCTACACTGAACATCCTCCGGAGCTGAACAGATGAAATGCCCAGCAGCAATGATCTTCTGGATAGATTCATCTTCTCCACCATCTGGACCAGTTGTTGGTTCTCCAAGATTAATCCAGTCTGACCAGTCACAAGTCATTATACCAGGACATGTTGGAGTTACTGGGCTTGTTGTAGTCGGTGGAGTAGTCGTTTTAGGTGTTGATGTTGGAATGGGTGTCGTAGTGGGTGGTGGAGTTGTTGTTGTAGTAGTAGTTGTTGTAGGTGTGGTTATTGTAATCGGTTTTGTAGGTGGTACTGGAGTGGTTGTTGTAGTTACTGCAGTAGTAGTTTTAGGTGTTGATGCTGGAATGGGTGTTGTAGTGGGTGGGGTAGTTGTTGTAGTAGTAGTTGTTTTAGGTGTTGACGTTGAACTGGGTGTCGTAGTGGGTGGTGGAGTTGTTGTAGTAGTAGTTGTTGTAGGTGTGGTTATTGTAACCGGTGTTGGAGTAGGAGGTACTGGAGTGGTAGGAGATGTTTTTGTTGTGGAATGAGTTGTGGGATTAATACATCTACAACACTTGACTCGAATCTCATAATCTAAGCAGTTTTTCTTGGAAGTCTGCATATTGTTTTCACAGACTAGTCCAACCCTTGAATTGCAAGTAATGGTCTGCCCAAGATCTTTGATTGGTAGAGTTGGGTAAAGAGCAGATCTACACTGAACATCCTCCGGAGCTGAACAGATGAAATGCCCAGCAGCAATGATCTTCTGGATAGATTCGTCTTCTCCACCATCTGGACCAGTTGTTGGTTCTCCAAGATTAATCCAGTCTGACCAGTCACAGGTCATTATACCAGGACATGTTGGAGTTACTGGGCTTGTTGTAGGCAGTGGAGTAGTCGTTTTAGGTGTTGATGTTGGAATGGGTGTCGTAGTGGGTGGTGGAGTTGTTGTTGTAGTAGTAGTTGTTGTAGGTGTGGTTACTGTTGCTGGAGTGGTAGGAGTTGTTTTTGTTGTGGAATGAGTTGTGGGAATAATACATGTACAACACCTAACTCGAATCTCATAATCTAAACAGTCTTTTTTGGAAGTCTGCATATTGTTTTCACAGACTAGTCCAACCCTTGAATTGCAAGTAATGGTCTGCCCAAGATCTTTTATGGGCAGAGTTGGGTAAAGAGCAGATCTACACTGAACATCTTCTGGAACTGAACAGATTAAATTCCCAGCAGCAATGACCTTCTGGATAGATTCAACTTCTCCACCATTTAGACCAGTTGTTGGTTCTCCAACATTAATCCAGTCTGACCAGTCACAGGTCATTATACCTGGACATGTTGGAGTTACTGGGCTTGTTGTAGGTAATGGAGTAGTCGATGTCAAAACAGGTATCGTAGTGGGTGATGTAGTTGTTGTTGTAGTAGTGAAAGAGGTTCTTATAGGTGTGGTTTTGACAACTGGTTTTGTAGTAGGTGGTACTGTTGTTGTCATCATTGACGTGGTAGGAGAGGTTGTAATTGTAGAGTGATAACATGAACAACACCTGACTCTGATCTCATAATCCAAGCACTGTTTCTTGAGTCCTTGTTCATTGTTTTTACATACAAGACCGACAATTGGATTACAAGTTACAGCTTGTCCAACATCGGAAAGGGGAAGATTTGGGTATAAAATAGCTCTACACTGAACATCTTCTGGAGCTGAGCAAATGTTTTGGCCAGCAGCAATGATCTTCTGGATGGATTCATCTTCTCCACCATTTAGACCAGTTGTTGGTTCTCCAAGGTTAAACCAGTCTGACCAGTCACAAGTCATTGTACCAGAACAGGTTGGAGTGACTTGGCTTGTTGTTGGCAGTGGAGTAGTCGTTTTAGGTGTTGATGTTGGAATGGGTGTCGTTGTGGGTGGTGTAGTTGTCATTGTAGTAGTAGTTGTTGTAGGTGTGGTTACTGTAACTGGTGTTGTAGTAGGTGGTACTGGAGTGGTAGGAGTCGTTTTTGTTGTGGAATGAGTTGTGGGATTTAAACATCTACAACACTTGACTCTAATTTCATAATCTAAACAGTCTTTCTTGGAAGTCTGCATATTGTTTTCACAGACTAGTCCAACCCTTGAATTGCAAGTAATGGTCTGCCCAAGATCTTTGATTGGTAGAGTTGGGTAAAGAGCAGATCTACACTGAACATCCTCCGGAGCTGAACAGATGAAAAACCCAGCAGCAATGATCTTCTGGATAGATTCGTCTTCTCCACCATATGGACCAGTTGTTGGTTCTCCAAGATTAATCCAGTCTGACCAGTCACAGGTCATTATACCAGGACATGTTGGAGTTACTGGGCTTGTTGTAGGCAGTGGAGTAGTCGTTTTAGGTGTTGATGTTGGAATGGGTGTCGTAGTGGGTGGTGGAGTTGTTGTTGTAGTAGTAGTAGTTGTTGTAGGTGTGGTTACTGTTGCTGGAGTGGTAGGAGTTGTTTTTGTTGTGGAGTGAGTTGTGGGAATAATACATGTACAACACTTGACTCGAATCTCATAATCTAAACAGTCTTTTTTGGAAGTCTGCATTTTGTTTTCACAGACTAGTCCAACCCTTGAATTGCAAGTAATGGTCTGCCCTAGATCTTTTATGGGCAGAGTTGGGTAAACAGCAGATCTACACTGAACATCTTCTGGAACTGAACAGATTAAATTCCCAGCAGCAATGATCTTCTGGATAGATTCAACTTCTCCACCATTTAGACCAGTTGTTGGTTCTCCAACGTTAATCCAGTCTGACCAGTCACAGGTCATTATACCTGGACATGTTGGAGTTACTGGGCTTGTTGTAGGTAATGGAGTAGTCGATGTCAAAACAGGTATCGTAGTGGGTGGTTTAGTTGTTGTTGTAGTAGTGAAAGAGGTTCTTATAGGTGTGGTTTTGACAACTGGTTTTGTAGTAGGTGGTACTGTTGTCGTCATCATTGACGTGGTAGGAGAGGTTGTAATTGTAGAGTGATAACATGAACAACACCTGACTCTGATCTCATAATCCAAGCACTGTTTCTTGAGTCCTTGTTCATTGTTTTTACATACAAGACCGACAATTGGATTACAAGTTACAGCTTGTCCAACATCGGAAAGGGGAAGATTTGGGTATAAAATAGCTCTACACTGAACATCTTCTGGAGCTGAGCAAATGTTTTGGCCAGCAGCAATGATCTTCTGGATGGATTCATCTTCTCCACCATTTAGACCAGTTGTTGGTTCTCCAAGGTTAAACCAGTCTGACCAGTCACACGTCATTGTACCAGAACAGGTTGGAGTGACTTGGCTTGTTGTTGGCAGTGGAGTAGTCGTTTTAGGTGTTGATGTTGGAATGGGTGTCGTAGTTGGTGGTGTAGTTGTCATCGTAGTAGTTGTTGTTGTAGGTGTGGTTACTGTAACTGGTGTTGTAGTAGGTGGTACTGGAGTGGTAGGAGTCGTTTTTGTTGTGGAATGAGTTGTGGGATTAATACATCTACAACACTTGACTCTAATTTCATAATCTAAACAGTCTTTTTTGGAAGTCTGTATATTGTTTTCACAGACTAGTCCAACCCTTGAATTGCAAGTAATGGTCTGCCCAAGATCTTTGATTGGTAGAGTTGGGTAAAGAGCAGCTCTACACTGAACATCCTCCGGAGCTGAACAGATGAAATGACCAGCAGCAATTATCTTCTGGATAGATTCGTCTTCTCCACCATCTGGACCAGTTGTTGGTTCTCCAAGATTAATCCAGTCTGACCAGTCACAGGTCATTATACCAGGACATGTTGGAGTTACTGGGCTTGTTGTAGGCAGTGGAGTAGTCGTTTTAGGTGTTGATGTTGGAATGGGTGTCGTAGTGGGTGGTGGAGTTGTTGTTGTAGTAGTAGTAGTTGTTGTAGGTGTGGTTACTGTTGCTGGAGTGTTAGTTGTTTTTGTTGTGGAATGAGTTGTGGGAATAATACATGTACAACACTTGACTCGAATCTCATAATCTAAACAGTCTTTTTTGGAAGTCTGCATATTGTTTTCACAGACTAGTCCAACCCTTGAATTGCAAGTAATGGTCTGCCCAAGATCTTTTATGGGCAGAGTTGGGTAAAGAGCAGATCTACACTGAACATCTTCTGGAACTGAACAGATTAAATTCCCAGCAGCAATGATCTTCTGGATAGATTCAACTTCTCCACCATTTAGACCAGTTGTTGGTTCTCCAACGTTAATCCAGTCTGACCAGTCACAGGTCATTATACCTGGACATGTTGGAGTTACTGGGCTTGTTGTAGGTAATGGAGTAGTCGATGTCAAAACAGGTATCGTAGTGGGTGGTTTAGTTGTTGTTGTAGTAGTGAAAGAGGTTCTTATAGGTGTGGTTTTGACAACTGGTTTTGTAGTAGGTGGTACTGTTGTCGTCATCATTGACGTGGTAGGAGAGGTTGTAATTGTAGAGTGATAACATGAACAACACCTGACTCTGATCTCATAATCCAAGCACTGTTTCTTGAGTCCTTGTTCATTGTTTTTACATACAAGACCGACAATTGGATTACAAGTTACAGCTTGTCCAACATCGGAAAGGGGAAGATTTGGGTATAAAATAGCTCTACACTGAACATCTTCTGGAGCTGAGCAAATGTTTTGGCCAGCAGCAATGATCTTCTGGATGGATTCATCTTCTCCACCATTTAGACCAGTTGTTGGTTCTCCAAGGTTAAACCAGTCTGACCAGTCACACGTCATTGTACCAGAACAGGTTGGAGTGACTTGGCTTGTTGTTGGCAGTGGAGTAGTCGTTTTAGGTGTTGATGTTGGAATGGGTGTCGTAGTTGGTGGTGTAGTTGTCATCGTAGTAGTAGTTGTTGTAGGTGTGGTTACTGTAACTGGTGTTGTAGTAGGTGGTACTGGAGTGGTAGGAGTAGTTTTTGTTGTGGAATGAGTTGTGGGATTAATACATCTACAACACTTGACTCTAATTTCATAATCTAAACAGTCTTTTTTGGAAGTCTGTATATTGTTTTCACAGACTAGTCCAACCCTTGAATTGCAAGTAATGGTCTGCCCAAGATCTTTGATTGGTAGAGTTGGGTAAAGAGCAGCTCTACACTGAACATCCTCCGGAGCTGAACAGATGAAATGACCAGCAGCAATTATCTTCTGGATAGATTCGTCTTCTCCACCATCTGGACCAGTTGTTGGTTCTCCAAGATTAATCCAGTCTGACCAGTCACAGGTCATTATACCAGGACATGTTGGAGTTACTGGGCTTGTTGTAGGCAGTGGAGTAGTCGTTTTAGGTGTTGATGTTGGAATGGGTGTCGTAGTGGGTGGTGGAGTTGTTGTTGTAGTAGTAGTAGTTGTTGTAGGTGTGGTTACTGTTGCTGGAGTGTTAGTTGTTTTTGTTGTGGAATGAGTTGTGGGAATAATACATGTACAACACTTGACTCGAATCTCATAATCTAAACAGTCTTTTTTGGAAGTCTGCATATTGTTTTCACAGACTAGTCCAACCCTTGAATTGCAAGTAATGGTCTGCCCAAGATCTTTTATGGGCAGAGTTGGGTAAAGAGCAGATCTACACTGAACATCTTCTGGAACTGAACAGATTAAATTCCCAGCAGCAATGATCTTCTGGATAGATTCAACTTCTCCACCATTTAGACCAGTTGTTGGTTCTCCAACGTTAATCCAGTCTGACCAGTCACAGGTCATTATACCTGGACATGTTGGAGTTACTGGGCTTGTTGTAGGTAATGGAGTAGTCGATGTCAAAACAGGTATCGTAGTGGGTGGTGTAGTTGTTGTTGTAGTAGTGAAAGAGGTTCTTATAGGTGTGGTTTTGACAACTGGTTTTGTAGTAGGTGGTACTGTTGTCGTCATCATGGACGTGGTAGGAGAGGTTGTAATTGTAGAATGATAACATGAACAACACCTGACTCTGATCTCATAATCCAAGCACTGTTTCTTGAGTCCTTGTTCATTGTTTTTACATACAAGACCGACAATTGGATTACAAGTTACAGCTTGTCCAACATCGGAAAGGGGAAGATTTGGGTATAAAATAGCTCTACACTGAACATCTTCTGGAGCTGAGCAAATGTTTTGGCCAGCAGCAATGATCTTCTGGATGGATTCATCTTCTCCACCATTTAGACCAGTTGTTGGTTCTCCAAGGTTAAACCAGTCTGACCAGTCACAGGTCATTGTACCAGAACAGGTTGGAGTGACTTGGCTTGTTGTAGGCAGTGGAGTAGTCGTTTTAGGTGTTGATGTTGGAATGGGTGTCGTAGTGGGTGGTGTAGTTGTCATCGTAGTAGTAGTTGTTGTAGGTGTGGTTACTGTAACTGGTGTTGTAGTAGGTGATACTGGAGTGGTAGGAGTCGTTTTTGTTGTGGAAGGAGTTGGGGGATTAATACATCTACAACACTTGACTCGAATCTCATAATCTAAACAGTCTTTTTTGGAAGTCTGCATATTGTTTTCACAGACTAGTCCAACCCTTGAATTGCAAGTAATGGTCTGCCCAAGATCTTTCATTGGCAGAGTTGGGTAAAGAGCAGATCTACACTGAACATCCTCCGGAGCTGAACAGATGAAATGCCCAGCAGCAATGATCTTCTGGATAGATTCATCTTCTCCACCATCTGGACCAGTTGTTGGTTCTCCAAGATTAATCCAGTCTGACCAGTCACAGGTCATTATATCAGGACATGTTGGAGTTACTGGGCTTGTTGTAGGCAGTGGAGTAGTCGTTTTAGGTGTTGATGTTGGAATGGGTGTCGTAGTGGGTGGTGGAGTTGTTGTAGTAGTAGTTGTTGTAGGTGTGGTTATTGTAACCGGTGTTGTAGTTGGTGGTACTGGAGTGGTAGGAGATGTTTTCGTTGTGGAATTAGTTGTGGGATTAATGCATCCACAACACTTGACTCGAATCTCATAATCTAAACAGTCTTTTTTGGAAGTCTGGATATTGTTTTCACAGACTAGTCCAACCCTTGAACTGCAAGTAATTGTCTGCCCAAGATCTTTGATTGGTAGAGTTGGGTAAAGAGCAGCTCTACACTGAACATCCTCCGGAACTGAACAGATGAAATTCCCAGCAGCAATGATCTTCTGGATAGATTCATCTTCTCCACCATCTGGACCAGTTGTTGGTTCTCCAAGATTAATCCAGTCTGACCAGTCACAGGTCATTATACCAGGACATGTACCAGGAATTGTAGTTGGAATTGATGTAGTTGTTGTCATGGGGGTAGGAGAGGATGCAGCTACTGATGTGGAAGCTGGTGTAGTAACAGTTGTCATGGGTTTTGTGACTGTAACAGTTGAGTAAGTAGTTGGTTTAGTTGTTGGGGCCTGCTTTGTTGTTGGGCAATTTACCTTCCTACAGCACTTCACCTTTATCTCATAGTCATAACATATGGGTGGCATTTGATCTTTGTTTTCACATATTAATCCAACTTTTGTATTACACTCTACCTTTTGTCCCAAATCAGACAGAGGCACACCTGGAAAATACACTGCTTGACACTCAACCGCTACTGGCACCTCGCAGATGTCATAACCTTTCTGGAAAATTGTCGTAATGTTTTCAATATCTCCCCCTCCAAGACCATACTCTGGATAGTCTATGTTTATCCACTTTGACCAATCACATGTTGTTTCACAGGGCTTCGGACTCTCTGTGACAGGTGTTGTAGTTGGACTTTTGTTAGATGTCGGTTGGGGTTGCGGTGGCTTTGTAGTACAAGCAACATAATCACAGCACAGAACTCTGACCTGGTAGTTGAAGCAAAGAGCAAGCGGGCCTGCCTGGTCTTGGTTGTTACATGTGAGTCCGTGGGCCACATCACATTGTACAACCTGCCCCACCTTGTTTATGGTCACATTTGGGAACTTCTCGGCTCTGCATTCAATTTGACTTGGTTGATCACATATTGAGTGTCCAGCTGCTCGAATCTTATCATAGGTTTCATTGTCTCCCCCAGGAGTTCCAAGCGTAGGGAAGCTGGTGTCAAACCATTGCGACCATGTACATGGTCTGCATGGTACGGGTTCTGTTGACATCAATACATCCAGGTTATTCAGTGCTAATTTTTACAAAGTTAATGCTTGTGACTTACTGACTAAAAGTATCCAGTACCTGAAGTGATTGTTGTAAACGTAAATGGGGTTGTGGATTGGCTGGTTGTTGTCGTGGTAGTTACTCTTGGTGTTGTAGAGCACTGGTTTATCTCTCTTTCAATTGTACCATTCTTCAAACATACTGCTGTAATGCAGTTACCAAGCCCATCTGTCGTGTTGTAGATAGTCTCTCCAACATGATATATCTTTCCATTATATGTGCAGGTGCACACTGTAGATTGAGATTGGTTTATTGGTACATTTAGTCTGGAACAGTTACAAAAAAGCAAACTGAAATCTTGCCTTACCTTTGACATCATAGTGGCATTGGATTGTAGTGAGGTTGCATAAGCTTGTAGGGAAATAAAATATACAACAAAAAAATTACTTAAACTACTTAAATATTATACATTGAGATGGAAAATGGAAATGGAAATTATTAACATTGCCAACCATGAATAGCAGTTTTTTGTTGTTGGCACTTTATCACCAGTGTTAAAGTGGCCCAGCTCCTTATCATAGCAGCCACATTGGTCCTTTGGAACACACTTCATATTATCCTCATCAAAGAATTGCTGTTCAGGAGGGCATTTTGGATAACAACCTATGTGAGGAGAAATGTTCAGCAAGAGCCATGTTTAAAATGTGGAAATACTCCTCATGACCCTGCAACAGTGGCATAGAGAGGTGAAACTTGTTGGAGTTTTTCTGTTTCATGTTGCTGTTAGGAGAAGGATTTTTCAATCCTTCTAACAGCAACATGAAATATTTTTGGTAAAAGGGACTAGTGCAGACAACACATTTTTAAATTGGTCCGTCATTCAGGGAGAGGCGGTAGCCATAATACACAAAAACAAGCTGCAACGTAATCCCTGGGGTCTGTGATATTGCCACCAAGGATTAGTTTCCAGTTAATTAAGCATACAAACATGTATTGCATTAAAAGCAAAATGAGAAATGATGTACCTTCTAGGGGAGGAATTTGAGTAGAGCAGCCTCCCGAGGGGTTTCGGCAGGTTTTCATGCATGGTGAGCCACATGGCTTGTAGTGCCACTCGCATCCACCAGGGGGATTATAGTAGTCACAGAATAACGCTGGAAAATAGGGGCATATTAGAACCAGTACAAAATAATCAATTTAAATATTTTATACATATAAAATATTTTATATATATAAGATCTAACTCTGAATTGACACTGCATTCACAGATAGTGAAAGACAAATGTCAAATGAAAGACATATAACAGAAAGACATCTAATGCACACATGCAGTCCAAAACACAAACCCCATTTACACCTGGCATTAAGATGCATTTTGGGTAATCCGATGTGAATCGGATATTGCCAAAACATTCCAGATCCAACAACACATTGACAACACATTCCGAATGGATGTCAATTCGGGCTACCTTTAACCATTGACAACTGCCAAATCAACATGGATACTATTAGTTGGATGTCCATGTCCGATCTCATTCACAAATCAAAGCCCACCACCTGTCAGCTTGATCCCCTCCCCACAACCCTAGTAAATCCTGCCTCTCCTCCCTCCTCCCCATCATTACCGCCATTATTTACTCCTCACTTTCATCTGGAATAGTTCCTTCACTTTTCAAAACTGCCGCTGTCACCCTCAAAGTAAAGAAACCCGGCTCAGTCCCCAACAACTACTGTAACCTCCGGCCCATCTCTAACCTACCCTTCATTTCCAAAATCCTCGAAAAGACTGTCGCTACCCAACTTCACTCCCACTTATCCCTCCACTCACTCTATGAGCCTTTCCAGTCTGGTTTCTGCCCCCGTCACAGCACAGAGTCCACTCTAATCAAAATCTCCAACGACCTCCTCATTGCAGCTGACTCTGGTTGTCTCCATCCTCATCCTCTTCTATCTCAGTGCGACCTTCGACACCATCTCACACCCCATCCTTCTCAGTAGACTCTCCTCCATTGGCCTCTCCCACACTCCCCTCATTTGGTTCCACTCCTACTTCACAGGCCGCACCCAGTTCGTACAGCTCAAATCTTTCATCTCAAATCCCTCCCCAGTCACTGCAGGTGTGCCCCAGGGATCTGTCCTGGGGCCTCTTCTATTCATCATCTATCTCCACCCCCTCTGTCACATCCTCCGCAAATTCAACATCCAGTTTCAGTGCTTCGTGGATGACACCCAGCTCTACCTTTCCTGCAAACCAAATTCCTCATTCCCACCCCCCTCCCTCACCTATTGTCTCTCTGAATTAAAAACCTGGTTCACCTCAAACTTCCTTAAACTAAACTGCAATAAAACTGAAATCCTCCTCGGCACTAAATCCACCCTAGCTAAAGTCAACACCTTCTCTCTCCCCATCGACAGCTCCTCAGTTTCTGCCTCCCCTCAGGCAAAGAGTTTGGATGTCATCCTCGACAGCACACTTTCCTTCCACTCTTACATCAACACCATTACCCGCACCACACATTTCCATCTCCGCAACATAAACAGACTCGGCCCCTCCCTCACCCCCCACACCACCACCATCTTTGTGCACAGCCTCGTCACCTCCCGTCCGGACTATTGCAACTCTCTCCTCTTCGGCCTCCCACCTGACCTCCGGAACTGACCTCTGGAACTGTGACTCTCTCCCCATTTTTAAATCACACCTAAAAACCCACCTGTTCCGGACTGCCTACTCCCTCTAACCTCCATGCTTCCTGTTATACTTGCCCTATTTATATTTATTTTATCTTATTATGTTGACCTTTTTTTTTACCATGGTCGATTTTATCATGTGATTTGTATATTTCATTATGTGATTTTAATTTATTCTGTCTGCACAGTGTCCTTGAGTGACCTGAAAGGCACTTTTAAATAAAATGTATTATTGTTATTATTAATGCATCCAAGTCATTCTATGAACAGTGCTGGCATTTAAGAGAGCAAAACCACTGAGCATCCTCTGTATCTGACGGTGTACCAATTCCTGAAAGTGGCACGGTAGTTCATCGTTAGGAAAGTTTTTTTTTTTTTTACTCGGCGTGCAAGAGTAACATTTTAATGTAAAATTCTTTTAAAACAATGTCCAATATAATTCTGAATACTGGAGAAGCATTGGCATTGAAATGCCAGATGTGAATTAATTGTGTTTTAACCATGTATGTGTTTTAGCAATATCTGATTGATATCTGATTGACTAGAGCACATGGTAATGTCAGGTGTAATGGAGGTCAGCAGTCAGAGGGCAGCAGCACCATAGATGCACTGTCTGTAAGTCGCTTTGGACAAAAGTGTCTGCTAAATGCCCCTTTACCTATTTTGGTCACAATGGAGTACTGACATTAATTTCTATATATTCAATGTTCCACCTCATTCTCAAAAAGCTTGAAGAGCAGCTGAGTCAGTTCAGCTGCTTTGCCTTCACATGCTACTTACGACAGATCTTAGGGGTTCTCCATTGTATGCAGGTTCCGGCTTCATTGCATGCCTGAGCATATGCCGCCACAGCAGTACACAAACATTCACAGTCTCCTCCGCTGTCACATGCACATGAGTCAAACACACAGGCATCATAGTATAGACTTGGGTCCACCTAAGGAGAGATAATAAGGTCTGTCAGCAATGTTTACACTATTCTATCTAGGGGGTAGGATAGTGTAGTGGTGTATGACTGACTCCCAGTTAAAAGTCTACCTGTTGGCATCCTTGATGCCAAGATGCCTAAGGTCTACCCACTCATTGATTTTACATTATTAGTATATAAGATGAACTTTAAGATGCATTGAATAAAGGTATCTCCTTGTTGATTGCTGTTTGATTGACTCAGAAGTTCCTGTGTGAATGGTGCACATTTACAAACACACAAAAACAAATCTTCATAATCACTTGGCAAACACATCACACAGCAAACACTAAATAAAGTCTATACCGTTGATTTATCATGGTTGTTGTAGGCAGAAAACGGGGGAAATGCATGCTGCGTGTAGTAACTCTTTCATACTGAAATCTTACCACTGAGTGGCAGCTGGAGAACACTGTACTCTGTATGATGCTGCACTGTTTCTGTGCCCATGGCTGCCTGTTAGGATTCAGAGCACAAGGGCTCTTCAGGGCCACAGCATTTGGACAGCTTGGAGAATCCTTCCAGCTGTTTCCAAATAACAGCGGGTTGATCACCATGGCATTGCTCCTTGTAGTCATGTCATTATTGGCATTCCCGTCGTAGTTACCACACAGGCCACACACGCGACCCTGTAATTAAACACTCTTAGCCCACTGGTTTCATAATTGTCAGCCGCATTTACATTAGTGGGCTGCATAAAAAGCATCCCTTGCTGTATCAGCTACCTTGAAATGTGGGCTGAGCTTAATGAATATGCTGGTCCTCTTGTCCCACATCAGGATAAGGCCATTGTTTGCTTCAATGACAAGGTAGATTCCCATAGTACTGATGTGGAATGGTGTTGCATCTTCTTGTTCACTGGAGATAATCTCGTAGGTTCCTTCGGTCAAAATAAGCTCTGTGTTCTGAGATATGGACAAAACAGACTTATCAGTCATTCTCACCATGGCTTGGCACACAAATTTCCTGGCAGACCTTAACATAAACACTGTAAAGTTGACATAAACACTGTTTAGTTCTTTAATTGCCTGTATTGGTATAAATTGTATGTTTTTTTTATAAGAGATTTTACCTCCAGGAACATCTTGATGGTCTTGGAGCAGGTGGTCCCTGTAGTTCCACAGGGAACGTTCTCAGTGATGACTCTGAAGGTCCCATTGCCTTGCCCTGTGCAGTAGTCCTGATGAGACACAAGAGATCCATGATATTTGGAAAGGTAATCCTCACTTTTTTGACCATGAACAAATACAATCATCCTAATTCGAAAGGTATAAAAGTAATGTTTATGCAATTTATTGAAGTCTCAAATTCGTTTTGATGTAGAATTAAGAAAAGAAAAAGCTAACTGTATCACCATTTTCAACAAAATTCATAAAGAATCTTGGTATAGATAAAGTCAATTGGTATGCCAAGTGCTGTGCAGAGTCATTATGCAGATTCCTTCAATAGTGAGTGGGACCAAATCAAATGTTATCTCATCCATTGATTACTTAAATTAATACAAAATGTTCATGCTCCATACTTGAGCGAGTGTGTATTCACAGCTGCCATCAAAGTTGAAGCGCTTCTTATCGAAAGTGACAAAGTGGCCATCTCCATAGACAGAGCACGTTCCATAGCACAGGTTATTACTGCACTGCCATGACCTGTCCTTGCATGTGCTGTGGAATACAAACAGGTTAAAAAACATGATGGAACGTGATGGATATTGCACACAATATTATCAACAAAAGAATTCTATCTCCCAGCAATCAATGTAGTTGAGTCCAAATTAGAGGAAAAACTAAATAGACAAAAAAAAACCAAACCCTGACTTCATTCTCTAAAAGGACAAACACTTACATTTATAATGTAGTTAATAATCCTTTACCATGTGTTACAGTCAACCTTAATGCTATCTCCTGGCTGGTATATGGCACTGTTGTGAACACAGGGGCAGGATTCCATTGTGATGCACTCTCCTTTCCCGTCAGACACCATCCCCGCTTGACACACGCAGCCAGAAACACACTCTGTGCTCACCTGAATACAAAATAAAAAAATACTACTAATGAATGAACAGTGAGATATTTATATTGATCTTATTGATATGATAGCAAATCTGGACATGGCACAGAGCCTGGACTGGAAACAAGAAAATAACAAGGGGTGGAGTTAGGCCTTGTTTTCTGTTTTCTTACATAGATATTCCACCTAAGAGAAACTCATTCATGCGAGTGGATGAGGCTTTCAGAACGGGATTTTAATAAATGCATTTCTACAGTAGACAGTCTACATGGTGTTAATTTGAAAAAACACTTATTTACTTGTTTACTACTGCTGGCTGACAACCCCAATCACCCAGATTTGAGTTAGTCTGCCATTAGACTGTAGATATTAATCTAAAGTTCATTTGTGAGACTATTATTGAGTTAATCATGAGAAAAACTTATTTATGTCTTTGTATTCCCAATGAAATGTACTGTATGGTGACAGGTTCCCTTCAGGTAGCAGCACTATGATGGGATGGAAGACTATCTTACACAGGCCATGTCCAGAGTGGCACAGCTCTTCTGACATTCGGTTCCCTTGGCCCCGGGGCCCGCAGCCGAGCAGTTGAAGAACACCATTGGGGCCATGCAGGCTGCAAAGCAAGACAACACAACGTGATTAAAATACTTCACAAACATCGCCGACATCCATCCGATCCTTCAACAGTTTTTCCACAGGTATTTGGTCATTTGAGGGTTGCTCACAGGTGTTCTGTTTGTTAAACTCACTTGGCATTAGGTAAAGCTGTCCAATGCAGCTGAGTACGCCCCCATTACAGGAACTAGGGGAATAAAGAGCCCATTAGAAAAACACATTTGTTGTTATGTAAATCTGAGAGAGAGAGAACAAGAGAGAGAGAGAGAGAGAGAGAGAGAGGAAAAGAGAGAGAGAGAGAGAGAGAGAGAGAGAGAGAGAGAGAGAGAGAGAGAGAGAGAGAGAGAGAGAGAGAGAGAGAGAGAGAGAGAGAGAGAGAGAGAGAGAGAGAGAGAGAGAGAGAGAGAGAGAGAGAGAGATCATCTACTATGCCACACGGTTTAAATCTCATACAATTTATTTGGGTACTTGGGTTGGGTTGAGTTGTTTCTTATTTGCTTCATAAATAAGGTTGGATTAATGAATGACTTGAATGGATGATCCATGATTAACCATACCACACAATGCCGTCCTTGTTGACCACCTGTCCGGGCAGCACCACAGAATCCTTGTCGTAACACGGACAGCCATTGGCGGGCACACACTTTCCTGCGTCGTCCAGATACATGCCTTCCTCGCAGGTACACCCATCCACAGAAGGGAAGGTCAGGTGGCAGGTGAGGTCGGCCTTGCTGAGACAGCGACAGGTGCGGCTATGCTGGGTGATGTCATAGCTGTAGACCAAGGTGGCAGCACAGGTGGTGTACTTGCCTGAAGAGAGGAAGAAAGAGATCAGGCTATGACTGAGTGCTGTTGTGTTCCTCTAGCTACTCTAGTCTACCTCTAGTCTACTCGCCATCACGCCATACTTCCACCAATAGTGAACACACAATCTAACCCTGAAAATGCACATGTACACCATACACACATTCACAAACAGCATTCTAATACAGCAGTCCAATGCAGGGTCACCTAAAATCAATCAACATGATGACGAAGCTAGGCAATGGGCAGATAGGCAATATGAAGAATCCAGTGAGCGTAAACTAGAGTTCCAAACAAAATCCCACCCTCCCTTCAGGCATCCATCCAAAGCCATGCCATGTTTTTCTCATAGCATTTGATTTATTGATTGCTGTTGGGATGTAAAGAGAATTTCAACAAATTTGACAAAACAATGCTTCTAAAATAAATGTACTGTATTGCCCAATGTGTGTGTGTGTGCATGCATGTGTGTCTGTGTGCAATGGGAACCAATATAAGGACACACACAAACAACTGCAAGAACACCTCAGGGAATAACAGTCATAATGAGCACAAATCCAATTAGAATCATTAAGAACTACATGTAGGACTTACCACACACACTGTTTCTCCAGTCGGGGAGCCGGATGCCTGCAGCAGCACAGGCATGTACGTAGGAGGAGATGGCAGCGCACATGCATGCCTCACTGTTCTCACAGCTGCAGCTGTCATACATGCAGTTCTACAGCAGGACAATGTAGAAACATGTCACTAAGGGATGGGTCACCTTTAAATATGTTGTAACTTCATTACTAGAACCCCACCACCCTTCAATTAAAATAAATATATCAGTCAAAAGAATATCTCTAAAATATCATGTGATAACAACAATTAAAAATGTGACTGTATAATACACATTATTTATACTTTTAAAGAATGTGACTAATGGGCTAATGGTGGGGAACATTAACAGCAGGACACAGATGGAGGGAGAGCAGGAATCAATAAATATAAACAACATAAACAGTGAAATAAAAACACTAGCTATTCACAAGCTATACAATACTAAATAAGTAAACAACGCAAGACTAGAATAAACAGAAGTGGTAACAAAAAGTGGCCGTTCTCATGAACAAAGCCCACCATGTCATGATGGGGGCTACTCACATATCTGTAGGCTTCAGGGCTGAGCTCAGAGTGGCAGGGCGTGAACATACCACTAGGGTCAGTCAGAAGAGCACACCAATGCTTGGCATACTTTTCTGTAAAGGAGCAATACACAATACACATTGGTTAGGCATTCAGAAGTGGAACAAAGTTGTCAGAGTTAGCCGAATACCACAACTGCTGGCAGAGAAAAAAAGACAGTTCTAAAGAAAGTCACAGTGTTGTAATTATTATTTTACATTTACATTATTTTGGTGATGTCACTCATTATTATAGGCCTACCACTGGGTTGGTACTATATTTGGCTGCAAATACTAGGGATGGACCCATGAGTATAAACTTTAATTTAGGAAAATTTCTCCTATTTCATTTTGAATATATACCATTTTCCAGACTGAGACTGCATGGGTTCTCAAATTTGCTTTTGATGTCGAGGCAGCTTGCGTGCGTCTTCCAGCTGTTGGCGAAGCCCGCAGATGTGGCATCTACCACGCCGCTCAGCTTGAGGAAATCATCAGCCTGGTTCTTGTTAAAGTTTCCACAAAGACCTACAAACCAACACAGAATGTGTTCACTACTATGGTGTATATGTAAAAAGGGTAAAGGGGGCATTTAGCAGAAGCTTTTGTCCAAAGCGACTTACAATCAATACATTTGTGGGGTTCGACACGACATGTGGACAACTGGAGGAGGGGGATCAAGGGGATCAAACCGCCGACCATACGGTTCGCAGACAACCCATTCTACCTACTGAGCTACTGCCACCCCAGTACTATTAGTAGCCACCTCCATTTTGTTTGGACTTGCCAATTAGCATTTCAAACAAGATAGATGGATGGATAGATAGATAGATAGATAGATAGATAGATAGATAGATAGATAGATAGATAGATAGATAGATAGATAGATAGATAGATAGATAGATAGATAGATGTTTTTTTTCAACATTGTTTTGGAATGTTTTGGAATGTTGGTGCAATAGAGGAAACAGTTACAAGGTACAATATGGCCTTGTCCAGGATATTATCAATGATAGATATAGAGGCAATAAAGGTCACAGACCGCAGGTTTTGCCCTGGTATGCATTGTTGACAGTGATGTAGAGCTGCATGATGGGCTGAAGCTGGACCTCTAGCTGCAGACCAGAAGAGGTGTGCACCATCAGAAAGAACGAAGATGCCCTGAAGGCAGCTATCCCAGCTTGGGGACAAAAGGAAGAGACAGAACAAAGATCTATTACATCATAGTGGCGAGAGAGGACACTTTAATGAAGACAAAACCCTCACACTACACATTACGATCAGGTTATAATTCTCCACTCATTCACTAGGTGAAATTAACACTTAATGAAGCCAGGTGACACATCATATATGGTAGTGTACATAAGTAATGATAGGTGTCCATTGGACAGTTTAGCAACACAGAACGATATATGTCTCACCAGCAGAGAAAGGCAGCTGAGAGTAGATGCCGTTCACATACACCTGGCCACTGGGCTGGATGCTGATGACCTGCGTGGAAGATGAAAGGATGATGAAGCCTTCTAGTTCATCATCTATGTATCCATCTATTCGCATATATCTGTTATTTCTATTGTTATTGAATGTCCAAGCTGTGGTGGGATTGTGTGTGTATGCAGCCTGTTCTCTTACTGTATTCTGGGCAGTGAGGGCCAGGGTGACAGACCTCAAACAGGTCTCACTGTCACTCAGTCCACACTGCACCAGGTCTCCCTGGATCTGAAACTGGTTTCCGTTGCAGTCCTACAAACAAAAACACACTTCAGGTCGGCCGTTCGTCATTCTCCATCTGGACATCTTCTTATGGAATAAATCAATACAATTAAAAACACCACCCATTTTGACTTTTCAATACTTTAGTGTTGTTTGTGAGATTTGTGTAAAAGGATATTGTTTGAGGCTGTCAAATAAAACAGTAGATTTTGCCAGCAATATTGTAGCAATGCAAAGTATCTGGCAATACATCCAAATAATTGTTTATATACCTATATATACAGAATGGTTATATCAAGATTAAACGCAATGTCCCAAATCTCAATAACATATCTTGTATGGTGGTGACTATGAAGTCACTTTATAGCAGCAGTTAATTAGTTGGTTGACTCAAATAAGATCATATGAAGAATATATGTTCTTCATATGATGATATGGAAGGATGTTCCGTATCAAGGATTGTTCTAACCTTTCCTGTGGGGGTATTTTTTACTACTGCAGGCATTCACACATATTAGATACCTTGGCCAGAACGTAGGCGCAGTCTCCATGGAAGGTGTAGACCTTGTCATCGAAGGTGTTGATGTGAGACCCTCCCTCTACAGAACATGTTCCAGGACACGCCCCTTCTCTACAGTCCCACTGTCCCCCTCCATTACACATACTGAAGATACACACACACACACACACACACACACACGCACACACACACATTTAATGTTAGTTCAATGACCCTGCATTTACTTACAGCTTACATGTAGATGATCAAGCATATGAACTATATTGAAATTCTGCAGTCACAAAATACAAAAAAGCATTCCATGACTCTTATAATTGTTATTTTTGAGATGTTATCTTATTAACAAAGTCATGACACCGATTGCATCCAGAGGACAGACAGGGCGGCAGGGTGTACCATGTCTTGCAGTTGCTGGTGTAGTACTCCCCAGGCACGTAGGTCTTGCCGTTGTAACCGCATGGGCAGCTTTTCAAAGGAACACAACCTTGGTTGGTCACATCATCCACAACCATGCCTGAAGAGGACAAGGACAAAGCATCACACATATAGAAATGGTTGATATATGATGTGCAGTCGAAAGATGTGACCCATGTTATGTAAAGAGGTCAACCCTTTGTCTAGAGTTCATATTGTTAATTTGGTGTTAATTAATTTAAAATGTTATGAAATGTATTGTCATTGTGTGTGTGTGTGTGTGTGTGTGTGTGTGTGTGTGTGTGTGTGTGTGTGTGTGTGTGTGTGTGTGTGTGTGTGTGTGCGTGCGTGCGTGTACTGACCTGCTGGGCAGAAGCATCCATCAGTACAATGGCTATCACAGGTCCGGCTTGCGTCAGGGTTGCTGCATGTGTTAGCGCAGGGACTTCCACACTCGTGGTACTCCATGTTGAAGGGACAAGTCTTCCCTGCAATGGCATCATCACATGCCCATGTCATTCCCATCAAATCCACCCACCTAGTATTGATTCAAACCATCACTTCAACAATCATCATTGATCAAATTAACAAACGAATGATTGATTTGAAGCTGCTCCAAATAAAATATTTGTGAAGCTGCATTTTCTCTCTATTGTGGATAGTTGGAAAGGTCTCATTTGTCATTTATGTCTACTGTATGCTGATCTACATAGGTTTATATTTTACATAGGTTTACATTAAATATTTATATATTCTAACCAGGGCTCCGAACCGGTTCAAGGAACAAAAACGAAAACCGAAAACCAACAGAATTTTACGAGGAACGGAAACGGAAACGAAAACCAAATCGCCTTCAACTGTCCCGGAACAGAAACGTTATTCTGAAATCCCCAAAACCGGTTAATGACGTTTTTTTTTTTTTTGTTCTCTATATAGCCTATAAAATTTCACAAAAGCATAGCCTATTTCATGAAAAAAAAAAAAAAAAAAAAAAAAAAAAAAATCCGGTTGCCGCGTTCACTTCGCCGCCCGCTAAGCTCAGCTGTAAAAAAAATTCCCACTACCACCCCTGCAATGGCTGTCACTATCACACGGATTGCTCTGATTGTTTGTATCACACTCATTGCTCTGATTTGTTCTAGGTCTATCCAATTGCTTTGGATATGTTCCAGACTACTAGTCATTTGTGATTTGACAATGTCAGGGTTTCACAGTGACATAAATTAAAATGTATATTGTAATACAGTGAATTGGGAGCCTGACATTGCCAAATCACATGCGATTGTGAAGTCGGATTATTCTCAGATAATCCCTTTGTGGATTACCCTCAAGATGTTTTCCTAGATCTGTTCTAGTTCAGCAAAAATGGTCCTTACAGCAGAGCTCCAGGGTCCTCCACTGGTTTGGTTTGCCGCCAGCATGAACACACTGTCTGGAGAACTCAGAGAGGGTGTTGCAGAGGCACAGTGGGTTGCGGTTGCTGTCTGTGGTGCCGTTGCAGTGGCAGATATCAGCCACACAGGCACTGGAGAAAGAGGCAACATCCAACAGACCCTGGCAGCTGGTGAAGGCTGGTCCTGCAAATATCTGCTCACACAGAGAGCTCTGGAGGGAAATGTGCCAAGGTATTGGTTGATTAACATTTTTTTCTTTTTCCATACCGTTTTTTAGGAAATCATTTGTGATTAGTTCTGGTTCAGCTACTAGTGAGCTGGACTCTTACCATGTTAGTGCATGTATCCATCGGTGCCAGTTCATAGTCATTGCAGGTCTCTGTTGGGCCGTTCATTTTCCAGAAGCTAGCATACTCTAGAGGAGAAATCTTGATACCTTTTGGATATGTTGAGAGAAAACATGAAGTCAATGCTGGAGTATGATCGATCTCCTTCCATTATTTGATCATTAGGAAGATCCCAAGATAAGAAGAATAGATTTGTATTTCAGGTCAAAGTCACACAACATTTACCATGGCTGTAGAATTCATTGTGGAGCTGAATGCCATTGAAGTCTCCACAAAGACCGCAGGTCTGATTCTTGTACTTTCTGTCTAGCTCCACCTGTATGGTAAAACATCACATTCATCACATAGGGCCTGTTTCAAGAAGCTGGATTTCCAGGTTAACCAAATGTTACTAGTACTGTAGGTAAGATTTCAGAGTTGCAAAGTGGGAGCAGAAAAACACTGCTTAGACCACTGTTATTCTTTGCCATCAACCTATTATTCAAACCCAAACGCGGTTAAAAAAAAAAAAAAGTCGCCACTGCAGGTGTATGCAATGTTATCTTGGAGCTAACTTGTAATCTTTACCTGTACCAGGTTTTCTCCAGATTAGGTTTACAAAACGAATCACCATGATAATTCTAGGTTTGCCTGAATTCTGATGTAAAGGAAAAATATGCTACATATTTTAGAAAAACAAACCCGTTCTGTCATGTAGACGCTAACTCTAAGGCTAAATGGATCTCTGTACATTGCTCAGAGTCTGCAGGAAATTGGGAAATTTTTAGATCCAGATTTACTGTGCAATTTCAGCCCAGTAAATTTCAGATTTCAGCTTGATAATAAGTGTTATTATAACGTACAAGTTATTTATTGTCCCATAATGGCAAAGATGAGATTATAGTGAAATGACAGATAATAGCATTATATTGTATCAAACTGATATAAGTATACAATTTCTTACCAGTAAAGAATCTTCCCCATTCCAGATGGCACTCAGTCCCAATTTTGCCTTGATTTTTATGTAGGTGGGAGCTTCCTCAATGAGGACTCCTGATTGGCTGAATGGCAGTGTTGCACTGGAGAAAAAAAGAGACGCATTCAAGCCTATGCCATTCAATCTCATTTTCAGGCATGTTCAACTTCCTTTTCAGACAAGTTCAGCAGAAGAAAGTGGGCCATTTCCTACATAACAAACACACAAACATGGTAATGGCCATTTGGAGTTTGCAGGCCCCCCACCAAGTCCATCAATTCAAGATATACAATTGAATGTTACTTCTCCGACATGGTCTGCTAGCTCTGCAGGTATAAGAACCTACGTTTTGCCATTGATGACTACAGAGCCCTGGGAGAGCTCCACCACCATGCCGTCTAGCTTCATGACCACGCTACTGATGGTGGGCATCCCGGCCACCAGCTGCCTCCTCATCTGGATGTTGAAGTCCTTGTAGCTGCTACCACACAGAGATGTCAGGACATAGTTGCAGCTCGAGGGCAACTGAAAGAGGTCCCCATCAAAGGTCTTGAAGTGGTAGTTGCCCCATGTACTGCACACCTGGCCATTGTGAACGGGGGTTTGGTCTAGAAGGGAAGGTAAGAACGCATAGAATGTGGACGTTATCATTATCAGCACACACATTTTGTTTCACCAGCAATATTGCATTACTTACCCCATTCCATAGAGATTTGTTCACATAGAAATGGATATCATATTATGTATACGGCCTCACCAAGACACCACAAACACCTCCACCATCATCACCACCATGACCCATCACCACCAACACATAATGACCAACCATGATTACTGCCACCTCAATGAGCTGTTTAACCATTTTCTCACCTTCGTATGTCCTATGTATGTCTGAAAGGCAAAAATAGAGACAAGTGAGGCATTTCAGACAAATTCTATCAACAGCATATTTCATGAAATAGAGATCTGGCTGCTTCCATCTTGCAATCCTATCCACACCTTTAACACAATAGCTTGTTATCAATCGCAATAGCTCCAGTGATCACACACAACACCACTGATACCACCACCACTATGACTACTACTGCGACTTGAGTAAATACTCCAATCCTAGTTTTTCTTCCTATCCAGGTCATTCAACATATCCCAGCATAGAGGGATCCATCATGGTACCCCTTCAATTCCTGTGGAGGAACCTACCACTGTAAGAAGATGCAAGCACAGATGAAATTGTCAGCCAGAGCAACCAGCCGTTGGCCATGTCGGACCTGTGGTACATCACCTTGGTGACCACAGTAAGGTTTGAGGAGAACGGGGAGGCACAGCTAGGTTTTTATACCTCAATGGAATGTCTCTACATTGGACAGGTGTAAAAGCTGCCCGCCCATAACCTCCCTTCCTTTCTCACTCCCCTTCTACCTTCTTTCTTGCCTCAATCATTCTCTGCTCTCTCCAATCGCTGCTCCGCCACACCCATCCCCACCCCCAAACCAAAGCCTTGTGCCAGCAGTGACAAATGACGATGATCTCTAATTATGTGAAGGCGAGGAGATGTATCTTCTGGCGTATGAGTGCAGGAGGGAGGGGCAGGGTGGATACAAGGATGTGGGCTATTTCATATGTTGTTATTGCATTCTTCTGGGAATGAAAAGACACACTGTTACATTATATTACATTTATTTAGCTAATACTTTTATCCAAAGTGACTAAAATTAAGTGCATTCAAATATGAAGATACTGCCCATAAATTGCAAGGATCATGCAATACATTCAATTCACCAAAGTGTACTGTTTTGTTCACATGATATGCTTCATAAAGTTTTACAATTATTGTTTTATTAAAACGTTTTTTGTTTGTCCAGAATGTAATCTTTTTTCATTAGTTGAGCATGGCGTGGGCCAACAATACAATACAACAACACATTGAGTACACAATATAACACACAATAGATAACAATGTTCACTTTCAATAATTTTTCAATGCACACTTTTGCTCCACATCCTTCAACACCCAAAGTGTAAATCAGTTTTTAACTTGTGAATATCATAGAAAAGTCTAATACTTATATTACCTATGAGTATTCAAGGGCAGAACTGATATACTGCCTTGGACAATTAAAAATGTCACGTACACTTTCTCAAGTGGTTTCTCTGTTTATATTTGTTTTACGAGATCATGTTTTGACTCATGTGATAAAAGCTAAAGAGTTTGCAAGGCGTGTTCAGATCCTGCAAGGGATAACATTTGACACTATTGTTTTGTTATCAATCAATCACATACAATGGACATACAGTACGTAATGACTCAGTGTGATCGGGAAAGCTTGCGATTACTTCTTTATGTTCACAGAACAACACACAATTATGGATCCATTAGTATTGTTTTACTGTCCACCCAAGTAAAGATATTGAGTAGGCCTCACAGCGGGTGTGACCTGAAATTATAGTGGCATTGGCTGAATGTCAAATATTTCCAGGTCTTTATGTGGAATGGTTTTAATGAAATTATGATTACAGTAAAGGTTTATTTGTTGCATGGTTGATCTTAAAATAGCATTGTCTACCAGATCAAAATGTGCACGGAAGAAACATGTATACTTCCAAAAACCAACTGGTATTTTTTAAATGCTATTACACAAATTATACATACGAAATGTGTTCCTGTTGTCTGTGTACTAACTCTCACATAAAGATTTTGTCATATACTCATAGTAAATATTCTACAAGTACCATATATACCATACATTGCAGAAAATGGTTGTGGGAAAGTTGTGATGTGTGAATTTAGCAAACAATGTTTTTGTACCCTATTGTTTAACAAAACATTTAACATTTGTAAAATGTTAAATGTTAAATGCTGTAAAAAAAAGATTTTTTTACAGCATCAAATAACAAAAACAACAAAAGAAATTGGATGAGATTTTAAGGAGCGGTTTATCATTTACAAATTTGAACAGGTCTGCGTTGAACAGACCTGAACAAAGCTGTCATTAATGTAACATGAGACTCATAGTCTACGTAGTGCATAGAACACAAAGAACTGGATAGGGCGGCAGTAGCTCAAGAGGTAGAGCAGGTCATCTGGCAACCTGGAAGGTTCGTTTCCGGGTTCCTTCTAGCCAAATGTCGAAAATGTCCCAAGGCAAGACACTAAACCCTAAATAATCATAATTGTTTGTGAGAATGGATGAGTGTGAGGCACTTATTGTTTCAAGTTTCAAGTTTATTGTCACATACTACAACATACATCATAACCAGCGGTGAAATTCTTGTTGTGCGTGTCAGCTCAACATTACATCATAAAAAAAAAAAAAGTAAATCAAAGAAGTTTAAGTCGGGCTAAGTCAGATAAGTAGCAGTAATACAATAATAAATGAGTAGGTAGATAAGTGAATAATGGATAGTGGATAGTATGTGAGGAGATGCTGACGGAGGTAGACATAGCAGTATATAAAAGTAAGTATCTACTGGAAAGGGATGTTCTCAGTGGTTGTGCAGGAAAACCAGAAAATAAATTAGAATGATAATGTTGTAGCGCTCTGCCACAACCAACTGAAAACTGTGTCTTTAATTGAATGGATATGTCTATATCTTAATGGAAAATGCTGCATATTTGCCTCATAACTGAGGTAAATAGTCGATGCGATTTTGATGGTCTGATTTTTCTCTCAGTATCTCTTGTTTTATGATAAGATAAGATAGATATTCCTTTATTAATCCCCCTTATGAGAAATTCACATTGACCAGCAGTACAAGGGGATAGAGGAGTGCGATAGAAAACCTGAGTATAGACAATAAACACTAAACAATAAATAGATTTACCTAAATTAAGATAAAATTATATGCTAGCTCTTAGAATCAGGTCAGATGAAAAAATTAAAACCTATATACATACATAGTAGTCATCATTGAGATGAACAGTGCAATTGGTAGATGAACATACATAGTAGTCATCATTGAGATGAACAGTGCAATTGGTAGATGAATGAATTTATGATGAATTTATGATGTAATTTATTCATTTAATGTATGATGAAAAATTACCTTAATTTGCATAACATTTCATTTCAGAACACTTCAGAATGATACTATAATCAAGAGCCTCATTGCGAAACGGAGGGCTGCACAATAATCATTTTACCTCCATTATCTTGTTTTCATAATTGTTGGAAGCCATAATCGTAATTAAATTAAAAAATTTATTAAATTATAAATTTTATTAATTATAAATTTTATTAATCATCCAGCCTTAGAATAGTTATTGATAGATTTCTATAACTAATATATGACGGACATAGATATCAGAGTGTTGACATGTTTGTTTTAATTAGGGATGCACCGAATCCAGATTTTTAGGGTTCTGCCGAATACCGAATCCACTGGTTAAGATTCTGCCGAATCCGAACCCGAATACCGAATCCTACTCCCATCCTACTCCATTAACACTAAACACATTAATGAAGTAAACAACATCAACATCAGTGTATTTTTCGTTTTATTTAATTTCCACTGGGAAAAAATAGGCAACTTTCTGCAAAGTAAAGTGTTTCTTTTAAAAAAAACAACAAAGAAAACAAACGAAACGAATGTTATTGAACATTTAATCCATAAACATGGATAATAGGCTGTTTTTTTTCTCGTTTAGATCATAGGCAATGATGAGAAGTTTTCCTTCGTGCACAACTGAAACATCCGTATTCTTTCGGATGTTTCATACGCAAATGCTTTAACGGCGGGGATGTTGTGTATTGTTTAGGTTCCTTGCCACCACGAGACAAATCAGCATTGCAAATTGAACATGTAGCTCGACTTGAATCGCCTTCTTTTATCTGAAAGAACTGCCAAACGACACTTTTTCTGTTCACTACTTCCATTTTCGCTTTCTCGCAGCTATAGCCACTGCATTCCAACGCGCTACTTTTTTTAAACAGATAATTACGTCGCGCAGTGAAAGCGTAGGATTCGGGTTCGGTGGAAAAAAATGGAAAAAAAGGTTTGGCAGAACGCGAACCCCTTAAAAAAGCCCAATATTCGGCCGAATCCGAACCCGAATACTGGATTCGGTGCAACCCTAGTTTTAATACACATATACGACAGGGCAAGTGTTAAAGAGATGCTCAGCCAGGCAGAAGAGTGGCTGCAAGCTCTGGAGAGGAGTGGCCTACCAGGGAAGTACAAGGCTTGGGGCTACCAACACAGCATCCTACCAAGGCTCCTGTGGCCACTGCTTGTTTACGAGGTTCCCTTGACAACTGTGGAAGCTTTGGAAAGAAAGATCAACAACTTCCTCGCTTCATCGGCTTTCTCAGGCCGGGGGAAAAGCCTGGCAGGGAGGACAGGTGTGCAGGGATTCTTGGCAAGGCACAGGACTGGGAAATGAGAGTTGACCTGGGTAGGCAACTCAAGTTTCCAGAAGAAATTGCCGTTACCAGCCTCCGACCAGATATTGTGCTCTGGTCTCGTGCAACAAAGCAGGTGGCCCTGATAGAGCTAACAGTATCCTGGGAGGAGAGGATCGAGGAGGCGCATGAACGCAAGTTGGGGAAGTACCAGCCACTTCTTGCAGAGAGCCAGCAGAGGAGCTGGAGAGCCTGGAACCTACCAGTGGAGGTGGGTTGCAGGGGGTTCCCGGGACAGTCACTCTGGAGAGCGCTAGGGAGTCTTGGGGTTAGAGGTGCAACCCGCAAGAACCTGGTGAACAACATCTCAAAGCAGGCAGAGCAGTCATCCAGGTGGCTGTGGCTAAAGCGAAGCGACCGTTGGCTAAGCCAGGCAGGCAGAGAGGAGGGGGGTGGAGTTGTGCGGTAGGTCCCTGATCAACAGAGGGAGCAGTTCCAGGACGCTGGTTCTGCTGTCAAGCCCCACTGAGGTGTCGTGGGCTTGTTGACGAAACACCAGTGAGGTGGGGTGCCCACTTGAAAACCCAATGAAGTTGAGGGGTACACGCCGTGCAGCTCTGCCCTCAAGTGAAGACGTCTGAGAGGAGGGACTTCAATGCTAGCCACCACACAGAGGGAGCAGGACTCAGCTCTTGCTAGGTGTGGTGGCTGCGGTATACTCTACCGTTTAAAGACACTGTTGTACATGTATTTCTGCCCCCAGACAGGTTGACTTAGGGTAACAAAAGGTAACCATAAAAATTTGCGGAATGTTAGAAGATTAGCCTCTGACTAGCCAATGACCTCTACCCAATGGAGATAGGGTGTGCAGCAGTCACACCCTGGAGTCTCCTGGGTAAAGGTTTCTACAAGATCTACAACACACTTGTTTATTCAGGTCTACTCAATTGTAACCAAAACATTAAATTCTTCAGAATTAAAATACTCTTACGTTGCCAGATCTCATCCAGGGACTCTCTTATGAATAATATTACATGACAAGACTACATAACAGAAATGATATGGTAGCGCATGAAACCACCTAATTCTGGAAAATCAGAACATATCATTAATAACCCTAATTATTAATCTCAACCCCAAAAATAACTTAAACTCTAACCCCTTACTCTACCCTTTAACAAAACCATAACCCTAAAACCTAACTATAATCCCACTTTTATACCTAATTCTAATGCCTTACCCGGAAAACTCCTAATTCTAATGTTTTACATGTAACCATTCCATAACCCTGACCATACCCTAACAGTAACCCTAACCCCTAACTTTGACTCCTAACCCAAAGTCAGAGTAATGAACTCATCAGAAGGAGACACAGGCCTTCAGTTGCTCTCAGGTACTTCTCTTTTGTTTTATGATTGACATCAACCCACTCTTTGTACTATTGCTTTTTAATCATCTCTATGCACATTTATTTAAGATTTTATGAGTTTAGGATAAGTAAAGGATAAAGCCATTAAAAAATGGAGAAAGCCACAACATTGTGTTCTTTTCAACTTGTGCTTGGGATCCATAACTGACACGCATGGAGTAGATCTGGAGGGAGTATTACAGTTGCATTATCTATCAAAATCATATCTAGGAGGGACAATTCAGTCATCCCTTGATATTGATAGGGGCATATACCTAACATCCAGAATGTATCTCATGTCCTCAGGATTCTGCTTGTGTACACATGAGTAGCAGCCAGTGTGTGAGTGTGTGTGCAAGATGTGTAATTCAAATTAGGCAACTTCGTCTACACCTTTTATGACATATCTAATCACAATTTCACAATGTATCCATTACATACTATCATCATTTAGCAACTTCAAATATGTGTATGACTGCTATGGTGTTGCTAGGGTGTTGCACAATGTTTGATTAGCCAAACCAATGGCTTGAATAATATAGTTAAATATAATATAACTTTAAGCATATACAGTACCTATGCTTATTATTATTATTATTATTATTATTATTATTATTATTATTATTATTATTATTTATTTTTGTATTTAATTTATTTTATTATTATTCTTTTTTTAAAAATTACACAAATTATCTGAGTAGCTAAGTAACATTTCTGGTGTGCCAGTTAAGGCCAAATTTATAAAAGCCCCTTAGAAGAAGCTATGTATTCTACATTCTATCTTCCACATTCTATGTTCTTGCTTGTTTATTGTAGCTTCTATATTCTTTATTGTATGTCATATCTTGTATATTATATATTCTAGTTGCCGCATTCTTTTTGTAACACTCCTTTGCTGCTTTCTCGCTGCTAGGGATTGCTCAATCAAAACAATAACAAAATAAGTATTTTCATGGAACATGGAAGTTGTTGTTTTTCACGTGACCTCACATTCCGTTTCACTACTGTTTATTCTGGGCCTCCTGTAGACGGCCTCTGTGTTCCTGGTCCAGTCCAACTTGTTGTTGAAGTACACCCCCAGGTACTTGTACTCCTCAACAGTGTCGACTGGAACCCCCTGGATGAACACAGGGCCAACCGGTGTTTTGACCCTCCTTAGGTCCACAATGAGCTCCTTTGTCTTTGTAGCATTGAGCTGTAGATGGTTCAGCTCACACCAAGAGACAAAGTTGCCCACAACAGTCCTATACTCACCCTCATCACCCCCTTCAATACAGCCAACTATTGCGGAGTCATCAGAAAACTTCTGAAGGTGGCAGGACTCAGTGCAGTAGCTGAAGTCTGAGGTGTAGAGGGTGAAGAGAAAGGGAGAAAGGACCGTCCCTTGTGGGGCCCCAGTGTTGCTAACCACCCTGTCAGACACACAGTTCTGTAGACGTACAAACTGTGGTCTGCCCATCAGGTAGTCAACAATCCAGGACACCAAGGGAGCATCAACCTGCATCGCCGCCATCTTCTCACCTAGGAGACCCGGCCTTAAGGTGTTGAAAGCACTGGAGAAGTCAAAGAACATGACTCTCACAGTGCTCGCCGGCTTGTCCAGATGAGGGTAGACTTTGTTCAACAGGTAGATGATGCAGTCCTCGACTCCCAGGCTGGGCTGGGAGGCGAACTGCAGCTGGTCAGAGAAGGGTCTGACCATTGGCCTAAGCTGGTCCAGAAAGAGCCTCTCCAGGGTCTTCATGATATGTGACGTCAGGGCCACCGGTCTGTAGTCCTTGGGGCTGCTGGGGCGCAGGATGCTGGATGCTGGATGCTTCAGGCAATTATGAACTTCTCGAAGCATCACCATCTCACTTTTCATTTTCACATTGCTTTCAATCAAATCAGAAAGGTGGTGGTGTGACAGCTCTTTTTTCCAATGTGTTACCCTGTAAGGATGTTTCTTTTGGTACCTACTCCACCTTTGAGTACCTAGCTATTGCAATGAAGCCACCAAACTTCTGTCTAATGGTCACCATTTACCACCCTCCTCAGAGCAGAGTAGGCTTTATCTCTGAGTTTTGTGAGTTTCTATCTAATATTGTGACAAACTACGATTTTATTGTCATTTGTGGTGATTTTAATTTTCACATTGATAACACAGCAGACTGTTATGCTATGCAATTCACTGATCAGTTGTCAATGTTTGAGCTTACACCACATATTTCTGTACCTACTCACTATCGTGGTCACAGTTTAGACCTTGTTATTTCAAAAGGCCTAGACATTTCCATAACTGGTACCTTAGATGTTGGGATCTTTGATAATCTTTGTATCTTCTTCAATGTTGCCTGGCCAACCAAACTAACATCAGGCCAAAAAACTATTTATAGGCGGAACATTGGGGAAGAAACTCTTTATTACTAATTTAATTTATTACTGCTTATTTTAATGCTGCTGGGTCACATTATGACCTGAGTCAGGTCTTTGTTGCAAACCTAAATCTGAATTTCTCTACTGATTTTATTTGCGATAATGTAGGCCCATCTTGAGACTGTGGTGAATTAGTCAAGTATTTTAATGCTTCTGTTACACAAGTTACGGATAGTATTGCACCAAAACAACTTAAGTCTGTCTTGAGAAAACAAAAGCCACCCTGGAGGACTTCTAAGAGAATAAACACTTTTAAAAGAACCTGCTACAAATTTTAACGTAAATGGCACAAGACTAAATCACAGGCTGACTACATAAACTATAAGAGTCATTTGCTCATGTACAACTGTGAAATAAAAAAAGCTTGACGACAGATTATATCAGATAGTTCAAATAACTCTAAAGTCCTGTTTAATACCATTGACAGACTAATCAATCCTCCACGCTTGATACCTTATGAGCTCCATACTAAGGAGAAGTTCAATCGGTTTGCCTCATTTTTCAGTGAAAAAATTTCAACTATCAGGAGCAGTATCACATCATCCTTCATTGATGGCTTCAATCATCAACCTCTTAGCCAACCTCTGCCCAATAGTACGGTTACTCTCCACAATTTGACTCCAATCTATCTGAGTGAGTAGTCCAAAAATGAGGTTCAGCTACTTGCTCCCTCGACCCTGTACCTACTAAGCTGTTCAAACAAGTCTTCAGCTGCTTGGCTGCTGACGTACTTCATGTCGTTAACACCTCACTTCTATCTGAAACATTCCCTGGCTGCCTCAAACATGCCATTGTTGTGCCACTACTAAAAAAAACAAACCTTGACCCCTTGGCTTATGAAAGTTACAGGCCCATCTCTAACTTATCTAACTTACCTTTCTAGAGAAGGTTGTTTATAAGCAACTTTGCACCTATTTTTCTCAAAACTCCATATTTGATGCCTATCAATATGGGTTCCAGGTAAATCACAGCACAGAAACTGCTCTGGTCTGAGTTGACCTTAGAATTGCAACTGACAATCACAAAATGTCGATTCTTGTTCTCCTTGATCTTAGTGCTGCATTTGACACCGTTGATCATGCTATACTTCTTCAACGGCTTCAGCATTTAGTTGTTTTCCAAGGTACATCTCTTGTCTGGATCTCATCCTATTTAAATGGGAGATCTTTTTCTGTTTCAATTAATAGCCTCTCTTCTGTTGTAATGCCAATTTTATATGGCGTACCTCAGGGATCTATTCTTGGTCCTTTGCTTTTAAACTTGTGTCTATCTTTCGGCAACACAACATCCCTTATCACTCACATGCTGATGATACTCAACTTTGCATATCTATCATCTGATGACCCCAGTCCGGTGAAAGACCTCACTTGCTGTATCTCCGACATTAAAAATTGGATGGCCCAAAATGTTTTAATGTTAAATGATGCCAAGACAGAGATCCTGGTTGTAGGCTCTAAGGCCCTGAGACATCACTTTCACCCAATCCTAACCTCCTTCTTGTTAAAACCGTGTGAGGGTGTTAACATTTTTGACTAATTTTCAAAAACATATATCCAACATTACAAAGACAGCCTTTTACCACCTTACCACCTAATATTTCTAAAGTTTGTAGCCTCCTGTCTTTACAGGATTCTGAAAAATTAGTTCACTCATTTATCTCCAGTCGTTTAGATTACTGTAACACACTCTATGCTGGTCTAACAAAACAGATGTTAAACAAACTTCAACTTATCCAAAATGCAGCTGCTAGAATACTCACTAGGACATCTAAATTTAATCATATCACCACTATTCTTAAATCACTTCACTGGCTCACAGTAAAACAAAGAATTGAGTTCAAAATACTCCTTCTTGTCTTTAAATCATTAAGTGGCCTCGCCCCACCCTATATTTCCGATATGATCTCTTTTTATGATCCAACAAGTTACTTAAGGTCCTCCAGTAAATGTCTCCCCACGACCCCCAGAATTAAGACTAATGCAGCACATGGTGCCTTTAGTTAATGTGCTCCAATCCTCAGGAATAGCCTACCTTTAGAATTAAGGTCATCACAATAAAGGTCATAGAATTAAGGTAATCACAATAACATTACCGTGAATAAAACTCTCTTTTAAAAATGGTCTTAAACTTATTTATTTTCTGTAGCTTTTAATTAATGTCTACATGTCTTTGCTTTTAAACACTCCATTTTATAATTTTTATTATTATTTTTAGTGTGTTTTGTCTTTTCTTTTGCTAAGTGTGTTTGTTTATTTTAAATAATTTAATGACATTTCTCCACTCAAAGCACATTGTGTCTATGGATGCCATATGAAATGTGCTATATAAACAAACTTGACTTGACTGGTATTAGTCTGGTGTGTCTAGCAGTGTATATCTGCTGAGGAGATGGTTGGGCAGACACTCCTCTCTATAGAGCCATCGATTGGTTAATATTTATACATGATGGGTAAATCAAAAAGTACTTTCTATATTTGTAAATTGGTGAAAACTATAACAGTTGTACAATGAAAATAGATTTTACCCATTTGAAAAAATTGTCAAAGAATGATAAACATTATCGATTGCAGATGGTGTTGTTCTCTTGGATGAGTTAATTTTTTTATGAATAAATGGCCTGCTGAAGTTATGCTTAAAACACTGCATTAGCTTGGCGGAAGGCATGAGACACTTGATGTGAAGTAGCACATCATAGCAACTTCGCTATTGAAATATTACGGCTCTAATGGATTACTATTTTTGCATGTTTCCCTGGAAGTTTGAGGGTAAAGACATGTGACCAAATGTAATGGACCGTTACCGTGAATAAAACTATGTATTTTTATGGATTTCTATAGGTTTGAACAATTTCGGATAATGCAGGTACACAACTCCACAAAATGAGACAAGTCTACCCTAGCCCCGGTAAGATTGGAGAGGTGGTGGTGCGACAATCTCATCCTTTTTGTTGCCCACTGTTGCAACAGACCGGACATATCTGGCAGACATGAAAAAGGAGCAGACCTGCAAATCTTTCAGGGTTTGCAATGAAGGAAACCATGGAGAGGTTGACTCACAGACCTGAGAAGAGCTGGATGAACCCTGTGGAAGACATACTGTAGGTCTCAATGGATGTTGGAGAAGTTCACTCTTGTTCACGATTTGCCATTTCACTTCTCCCTTGCTGAAACACCACACAAATACAGGAAACTATGTTTGTTTTCATACCAGTATGGATGCTTATAAATTTATGTCTCCACATCCCAAGATATGAATACACACCAAGCCTTTTTTTACACTGTGCAGTGGACTTTGTCTCACACTCTATGTCTCTATATTAACTATACATAGTCTATAGACAGACAGACAGAAATACTTTAATGATCCCTGAGGGAAATTGCATTTGTTACCAATACTCCAGTTGAATGTTAAAGGGAAAAGAAAAACGGTATGGAAGTAAAAGTATAAAAACAGTATAGGTGTGTATAACAATGAAATATAAATATATGATATAAAAATATGTAAAAATATACATAAATATACATACATATACATAAATCTAGGCATGTCCTATAGAAAGTAAAGAAAGAAAAAAAAGAGAAAGAAGTGAAGTCAGTGGATGTCAATTATAAAGTGAGCACTAAGGTGATAGTGACCACTTAAAGACAGGGGGAGGCCGACTCTCAGAGGGAGGTGTTGTATAGTTTGATGACCACAGCCAGGTCATCAAATGATTTCCTGTGTCACTCTGTGGTGCATCTTGGTGAAAGAAGTCTTCTGCTGAAGGTGCTCCTCAGCGAACAAGATCACACTGGCAACAACAGACTCATGGTACATCCTCAGCATTGTCCTGCAGATGTTGAAGGACCTTAGCCTCCTCAAGAAAAAGAGTCGGCTTTGGCCCTTCTTGTAGACGGCCTCTGTGTTTCTGGTCCAATCCAACGTATTGTTAAAGTACACCCCCAGGTACTTGTAATCCTCCACAGTGTCGACAGGAACCCCCTGGATTTTACACAGGGGTCACAGTTGTTTTTGCCCTCCTCACTCCACTATGAGCTCCTTTGTCTTTGTTCCATTGCGCTGCAGATGGTTCAGCTCAGACCAAGGGACAAAGTTGCCCACAACAGTCCTACTGTATATTCACTCTCATCACCCTCTTCGATGCAACAAACTATTGCAGAGTCATCAGAAAACTTCTGAAGGTGGCAGGACTCAGTGCAATAGTTAAAGTCTGAGGTGTAGAGGGTGAAGAGGAAGGGAGAGAGGACCGTCCCCTGTGGGGCCTCAGTGTTGCAGACCACCTTGTCAGATACACAGTTCTGAAGGTCTACAAACTGTGGTCTGCCCATCAGGTAGTCAACAATCCAGGACACAAAAAGTCCTCCATCTGCATCGCAGCCATCTTCTCACCCAGTAGACCCAGTCGTAGGGTGTTGAAAGCACTGGAGAAGTCAAAGAACATGACTTTCACAGTGCTCGTTGGCTTATCCAGATGAGAATAGACTATAGTCCTCTTCACTGTTGCTAAAAACATTGCGTCTCTCTCTTTAAACTCAGAAGACTGAGCAGTGCATCTTGTAACTCTTCCCAAGGTCATGCTCTAACTCAATATCTACTCAGTGTAATGTGCCAGTCTTACCTAGAGGAGTGTCACATTGAACTGTTTTACAAAACCTGGATAGGCTGGCTGGCCCCACATGGCCCTGAGCTGGACTAGGGAGTGACATGGTTTACTTTTCACCAAAGTAACTTGGCTGCCTAAATAAGTACAAAAAATCAGAGAAGATAGGGGTTAGACATTGTGATCAAGGATGTGTCGAGGTAGTCTGCAAATTTGGTTGGGCTCAAACCCATTAGGCTTTTTGACTGGGAGTCGACCACCATAGCCACTACAACATTAAATTACATAACATAATTTATCCTTTCATCCGTTGGTATTATGAAAGTCATAATTTCTAAATGTTTATCTTTTGGGCCAAACAAGATGATAATGTTGATGGGTGCTGAACTTAGTGGACATGGCACAACCTCTAGAGCTTTAGCTGAGAAAGCCTCCAACCCAGACTCCAGCAGTTGAGGATGACCAGCGTTTATCTCAATGGTTTCAATAACCAACACAACTACCAATACCCCAAGAGACGTACCACCCAACCTGCAGGACACATACAGCAGGAGGGCCAGTCCTCTAACACAAACTAAGTAGGGAATGGTCAATGGGACTTGCATATGACAAATTCACTCCATTAAATCTGTAACAAAATGCTCTGTGTGTAGGAACATGCTGAGATGCTGTTCTCCTTTGGATTTCAGAGGTTAAAAAATCAAGGAGGAACAAAGTCTGCCATCTACAGTACACATGTGTCCCTGCAGCCTGCAAATTCTGTCATCCTTAATGGAGATCAAATGGACAGAGAGGCACTTCTCCTAATACTGCTCCTGTTAGGATTCACACACACACACACACACACACACACACACACACACACACACACACACACACACACACACACACACACACACACACACACACACACACACACACACTTACTCTCAGATACACTTTCCACTCTCCTTCAGCAGTGCCCCCTCACCCAGAAGCCCTGCCTTCTGACCCTCTTATCTCACATAAAGCTCCGCCCATGCTACTGGGACTAGTGACTCTTATTGGCCTGTCTGAATATCTAAATAATATATTAATTTACCTCAAAACTAAGTTAAAATTAAGAAAGAGAAAGGAAACATCAATAACTATAATTATTTGGGTGGTTGGACCCTCCATCACATCCTTATCACTCTTTATTCCAACACAATCATAGACATATTGGACATATGTAACTCCACACACACACACACACACACACACACAAACACACAAACAGATGTGTTCTTTTTCTTCAGTCTCATTTAATGCTGCCTACAGTACAGATATACACACACGTTTACAACTGGTGGATTAAAAAAGTGGATTAAAACAGTCTGCACATAGTGTATGCTATGTATTGTTACACTTGATTACAATCACCTCCTGTTGACTTTGGTGTGCCGCAGACGTCAGCCACAAAGGTGTGAGCCATTTCCTTCTACCTGTCTGGAATGGCAGCGATCCCTGGGGGTTGGAACGGAACACAGGGTGACAGATAGTCTTACTGATACAGATGCACATTATGCTATAACAAACTAACACAGAGCTCACAAACACAGACTTGTACACACACAGGCACTCAGATTGAAGTACATTTGAATGCAGGAGAGCCAAATTGCTATGTAAATATGTTAATAGGGGGACAATTTATTGTGAGTGTGTGTGCATGTGTGTTATGACAAGGGTTTAAGGTTTAACCGCTGTTTGAATGCCATTTTGAATTGTGTTAGAATTTATATTATTATACATTGTATTAATATGAACAATGCTTATATAAAAGCCTATTATAAAATACTCTGTCTCAACTTAGTGGCAATGAAGAGCATCTTGCTTCTTCTCTGTCGGAAGATAGTGCCTAACCTCTTCAGTCCATTCAGCCACCAAACGTTTCAGTCACTGGAAACGACTGTTTAGTTTACAAATTCAATTTTCATAAATGAAAGAACTATTAATCTGGTTCTCTATTGAAATTTGAATGAGATCAGCATTCAAGAGACAGCCAAGAAAGGCACTCAAGTACATTTTATTGAAAATGCACATTTAATTGTCACATTTAATTGTCACATAAAAAGTTACATTGACGTAGGGCTGAGCGACCATATAACCATATGCATCGCGATAGACCCAATCAATATCAAGAGAAAATGCGTTCAATAGAACGTTTCGATATATTTTTTTCCTCGTTGGGAGAAACCGGAGCACAGGGTGCGTTCCGATCACGTCAGAGTGGACTGTGAACAAGTGGACAGTGCAGAGTGTTCTGCCATCAGAGCCGGTTCAGACCTCCATGGGGCCCTAGGCAAAATTCTTCTAAGGGGCCCTCTTAACTGAACAGTCACACCTGACATCCAGTGCTTCCACTCATCCCCCCTTTAAACATATTGCACTAGTGTCGCCATCTGTTAGTCTAATTCAAAATAAATACAGACAAAATCTGGATGGAAACCTCTTCTGGACTTGTCTTTGGGGTAAGAAAAATCCACTCCTGGCTTGAATGGACCTCTGCGCACTAACTCAGTCCGCATACAGTCCGTTAAGACTGGGGGCCAGTCTGCTGGATCATTTGGTGGAGCAGAGACTGGTGCTTTAGGGTCTGAGCTAGCTTCTGATGCTTGCTGTGCACACGTGGTCATGTGAATAGCGGCCGAGGCTGCCTGTTCTTCCAATGGTTCTTCCCCTGTGTCTGTACTTGACAACGGTGGCTGTACTGGACCTGTGCTGGTTGAAGGTGGCTCATCTGTGCCTGTCTTTTCTTGTTCTGTCCCTCCACTGGCTGACTGACTGGACTCTGTGCTGCTTGTTAGGAACTTAAGCATAGCACCTGTAAAATATAGATCAGGCTATTCAGTTCCATCAAATTGACTGCACTTGTTTTACCTTCATATACTTAAAATGTAGGTGATTTAGATTATTATTTAGCCTATTTAGCACCATTGTCATAATATTTCACAAGCTTTATTTATTCACTAATATATCTGCATCTAGCCTGTGGGCTATCCAAGCAAACAAAATTCAATCTTAGTAATGAGTGAGTGAGTGAGATTTTGGCGGCGGCGGGGGTTAGGGTGGGGATGGGGGTCTGATCTTATAAATGACACATAGCTTCGTACAAATAAAGAAATGTTTATTTATTTCAGCATGTCTTAGTGGAGGTGTGTGTGTGCGTGTGTGTGTGTGTGTGTGTGTGTGAGAGATAATGGTTAGGCCTTGTGTTGTGTGTTGTAGTTGTTGGTGGCAGATTTTGAGGCCTTGAGCACGGAGGTTGGTGGTTCCCATTTGTAACATAGTGGTTCCAGGTCAGCCATTTTGACTGTCATGATTGATGACAACGTTCCATCAAGTTCCAGGCTGTTTCGGGTTTTGGTTTTGTTCAGGCCGACCTTGGAAAAAACCCTCTCAGCATCAGCATTTGAGTGAGGGAGGACTAGGACTAATGCTGCTATTTTGGAAAGCCTTCCAAACTGGCTCAAACCAGTCACCTCTATTACTGCTTTGCTTTTATGAGTTCAATTGATTATGTGTATGCCATGTGGTGCAAGATATTTCTTACCTTGCTCTTGATTAAGAACATATTCCCCCAAAACTCCTCAGCATCAAAGGTCTTGGGGCATGGGGATATCCATTAGTGATGGATATATATATATATATATATATATAGATATAGATATAGATATATATGTAATGTTTTTTTTGTAGTGGGTAGATCTTTGTGACTTGGTCATTTTAAAAGTAGCTCCTACTTTGAATACACTGTATTGAATGAAACTTGACTGACGTCAGACTTCACGGGAGTGCTTGCGGCCGTCTTGTGTAACTTATGGATGCTGCAGCTAAAACTGAGTAACAATGAGTCAGGCCGCTCGCTATCTCGTTGCAGCAATTTTAAACAATGAGGACATGATAAACACACTGGCGAATGCGTGCTAAAATCCTCCCAATACCATACAGTGAATGGCCGTGCGTAACGGCACTGCGCTCTGACGCGGCACTTCTCCGGGACTGGAGAAGCTGCTTCGGCTACACGGATTTCGTGGACTGAAGGAGAAGCTTTTGTTTTATGGGCTTAAATTTGTCTAAAAAATAACTGCAAATGCACAGAAGGTGATCTACAAATATGCCTTGAGTTGCATACGTGTTTTGCTATCCACAAATAAAAATGTCATATTTGTAACTTGTGTGTTGGTTTTTACAAATATATGGGTATTTGTAAATATATCATTTTCCATTTGTAAAACAAAAAAACATTTGTGAAACTGAAAATTCTGTATGTGAATCGTGACTCAGCATTTGTGGATCGCCAATCACACGTTCGTATTTTTGAGACATTCTTTCCGCGAATCCACACAGATCCACAAACAAATAGCTCGTGATTCACAAAGCACCATCCAGTAGATGGCACTGTTGTGCACTGAAGTATCTATGGCTCGACTTTAAGAAAGACGAAGAAAGAAGATCGCTGATTAGCAGTAACGACATGGACGCGTCAGTAGGATGGATATGTATGTGATAACATTTGGTGTTTGTTGCTAGTCTGTAGTTTTAATGTTTTATTTCCCATTTTGGTCACCTGTCCCCGGTTAAAGCTGTCCCCAATTTTGATATTGAATGGGGGAGAAAAAAAGTTGCCTGCCAGTGAGCAGGTTGTTCAGAGTCTGTTACCATGGTGACTGACTCAGAGTTTAAGTTACCTCTCTTTCTGGAACGGATAACTCAGAGTTTCCCTAATCTCAGGGTTAACTTACTCTGAGTGTTCACATAACCCGCTTTCTGGAATACCCCCCAGGCATGCTTTCTGATAGCAAAATCAGCGCGTTAGTTTAACTGGCTACCGTAATAACTGGAGGTTGAGTCCGTTCCAGAAAGACAGGTAACTTAAACTCTGAGTCAGTCACCATGGTAACAGACTCTGAACAACCTGCTCACTGGCAGGCAACTTTTTTTCTCCCCCATTCAATATCAAAATTGGGGACAGCTTTAACCGGGGACAGGTGACCAAAATGGGAAATAAAACTTTAAAACTACAGACTAGCAACAAACACCAAATGTTATCACATACATATCCATCCTACTGACGCGTCCATGTCGTTACTGCTAATTAGAGTACTATAGAGAGAATATAGTCTATCTCTCTATAATATAGAATCTAGAATAATATAGAATCTCTCTATAGTACTCTACTGCTAATCAGCGATCTTCTTTCTTCGTCTTTCTTAAAGTCGAGCCATAGATACTTCAGTGCACAACAGTGCCATCTACTGGATGGTGCTTTGTGAATCACGAGCTATTTGTTTGTGGATCTGTGTGGATTCGCGGAAAGAATGTCTCAAAAATACGAACGTGTGATTGGCGATCCACAAATGCTGAGTCACGATTCACAAACAGAATTTTCAGTTTCACAAATGTTTTTTTGTTTTACAAATGGAAAATGATATATTTACAAATACCCATATATTTGTAAAAACCAACACACAAGTTACAAATAGGACATTTTTATTTGTGGATAGCAAAACACGTATGCAACTCAAGGCATATTTGTAGATCACCCTCTGTGCATTTGCAGTTATTTTTGAGACAAATTTAAGCCCATATTGTTTAGATACAATATGAATCACCCACATTCATAGACCAATGCAGGCTAAATATTTAGTTTAGTATTGAACGTATTTGATGATCGGCAACACAACACAATCGGTGCGTTGATGCGTAATGCGTTGATCACTGTCTATTGCGCATGTGCGATTCACTGTGATTGCCTCCCGACAGGCTTACCTGTATGTCAATCAAGCGATGGGATGGATTCTAGCCTATAGAAAAAATAAATAGTTTTTTTTTTTTTTTATGTCATGCGATCGACCAGTAGTAGCTTGGCGATCGACTGGTCGATCGCGATCGACGTAATGAGCACCCCTGAGCTAACTGTTCTACTGTTATAAAAAAAAACAGCGGCGGAACTTGGAGGGCGTATCCTGGTAATTTTTCTGCGTGAGAAATTCAATGTGTGGCGTGTGAGCGTGTGAAAGAGCGATTGATGTAACACATCGAACACAGAAGCTAGCAAGACGCACACGGCTATGGGCTTAAATTTGTCTAAAAAATAACTGCAAATGCACAGGGTGTAGAGGGTGATCTACAAATATGCCTTGAGTTGCACACGTGTTTTGCTATCCACAAATACAAATTTCCTATTTGTAACTTGTGTGTTGGTTTTTACAAATATATATGTATTTGTAAATATATCATTTTCCATTTGTAAAACAAAAAGCCATTTGGGAAACTGAAAATTCTGTTTTGAATCGTGACTCAGCATTTGTGGATCACCGATCACACGTTCGTATTTTTGAGACATTCTTTCCGCAAATCCACACAGATCCACAAACAAATAGCTCGTGATTCACAAAGCACCATCCAGTAGATGGCACTGTTGTTCACTGATGTATCTATGGCATTGGCTCGGCTTAAGTGGGCCTTGGTTTCCGCGTCGGCATCTAGCAGTGGCACTTTCGGTGGCATCCTCAGCTAACCTACCGCGGCACACGCCGGTGTCTGAGGCGGTGTACCATAATCTACCACAGCAGATGCCGGTGTCTGAGACAGATGCCACTGCTTTAGCGTCTGCGGCGGTGTGCCACAGTACTTTCCGGTGTATGGGGCACCACTGATATGCCACGGAACCTGTTGCTGTTATGGGCATCCGTTTTTAATTTTTATTCTATAAAACGGTTGTCAGAGTTGTATTTGACTCGCTGGCAGTAGCATTTCTATTAGCCTACTACGTGATTTCTGCCGCTGTGTGGCGCAGCATGATGCCCATAACAACAGCAGGTTCCGTGGCAGATCAGTGATAACTGCCCCAGACACTGGTAAGTGCCGTGGCACACACACACGAACAGCTGCAGGTCAGTGGCAGAGATTAATTAAGACAACCTCGCAAATTAATGCAGAAATCACGTAATAGAAATGCTACTGCCAGCGTCAAACACAACTCTGATGACTGTTTTACAGGATAAAAATTAAAAACTGATGCCCATAACAGCAGCAGAAAGAATGTCTAAAAAATACGAACGTGTGATCGGTGATCCACAAATGCTGAGTCACGATTCAAAACAGAATTTTCAGTTTCACAAATGACTTTTTGTTTTACAAATGGAAAATAATATATTTACAAATACATATATATTTGTAAAAACCAACACACAAGTTACAAATAGGAAATTTGTATTTGTGGATAGCAAAACACGTGTGCAACTCAAGGCATATTTGTAGATCACCCTCTGTGCATTTGCAGTTATTTTTTAGACAAATGTAAGCCCATATTGATGCACATGCACGCACTGGCAATCTGATGTGCGCGAGCACGTCAGGTTTTTTTTTTTTTTTTTTCCCCACGGGCGGGGCCCCTGAGTTTGCGGGGCCCTAGATTGGGCGCGGCGTGACATCACGCTCCGCCCACATCACGGACAAGTGCATTCTGGGATTGAGTAGCCGAAATAAAACCAACAGAAGAAATTTTTTTCTCCCACGGAAGATCGAATCATTTGTATAATAGTGTAACGTCCTGGATGTGTTTGATGTGTGTAGTGTAAGTTCCTGTATAATGTGCCCATGGTGTGTTAATGCTTTGTGTGCATTGCGTTGTCTCTTGCCTATGTCCTTGCTCTCTGTTAACTGCTGACAGGAGGAGGGGGTGTCTGCAGACCCGGAGGCTGCAGATTCCCGACCGCAGATCTCCGCCCCTCAGGAATGTGCCAACCGCAGATCTCCGCCCCTCAAGAATGTGCGACAGCGGCAGCGCCACCAACTGGACGGAGTACTGTCTTCCCACTTACATACACCACGAGGAGTACATCCATGATGGACGACGACCGGAGTGTGAGTATTGAACGTGAATTATTTGTTTAATATCATGAAACTATTCTGTTGATTCGACAGCAAAATCAATGTTTTAATGTTTTACGTTTGACGTATGATGTGACTCTATTTGCCATGATAGTCTGAAGGGCACGTCATAGTCATCTAGGTTAAGCGAATAGGTAGCTAAAGCTAATGTTAGCTTGTTGGAAATGAACTGTTAGACCGTACATTTTGTTTAATGAAACCGAAGTACAAGCACGGTGTCGAAGAGTTTTAGCATGTGCATTAAATTAAACATAAAAAATGATTAAGTGGATGATAACGTAACGTTATAAGGCTGACGTTACGTTTTCATAAGACAGACAGACAGACATACTTTATTGATTGAATGCATGAAACTTTACATTTTCTGAAATGACATGGCAGAAATGCATATTGGCAGTGTAGCCTACTCCATGCTACCAGTTAATGTATTATATATGTATTATATGTGTTGTAATGGTGTTATACAGAGCGTAGGAACTAAGTGTGGTTGTCCGGAGCCGGACCTTTAAGGTAGTAACACCAGTCCACGATATAGCAGTTCGATCATACCTGTGTTGTGTAATCACCGAGTTAATAAAGTAGACCAAAGATAACCACCGAGTGACGTATAATAGAGATTTTGTGGACGGAAATTAAGATAATCCGGGGAAGATCAGAAATGTATTTTTGTCCATTATTAGGTTTAGGCCTATTTTATGTCTTGAAAACGGTGTAAAAATATTACATTTGACTAATTAGGCACTCTCTTTTTAAGGTTCACATAACGATACAGAAAGGGCGAACCTTGCCCCAACTGGACAGATGCAAGACATGCTGTCGTCATTTTCACTGTCCCTTCTGCAGCCCAACTTTGTTTATCCCAACAAAGTTGAGTAAGTGCATGGAACATTTGGACATCCATTTCAACCGGGCTGTTTGCCATGAAGGTAAAGTTTGCAAATATTTGTAGTTACATTGTTGCTGCAACTTCATACTTGATTCAAATTTTGTGTTTATAAGTGACATTTTGTAATAAAATACTGATGATATAATGATACTTAATTCTTTGCTCTTATGTTTAAGGATATACCATTCACAGATGTGGACTGGAATGTCGGCTTCAGCTCCACTATCATTGTGTCTACTGTGGTGTAACACTTCTACGCAAACCAGATTTTATTAAACATCTGGATTTGTGCAAGAAGAAGCACAGTGACAACCTTCCATCTCTGGCAACCACTCCCCCAGCAGTGGCACTAACAACCTCCACCACGCCCCCGGCAGTGGCACCAACTACCTCCACCACGCCCCCGTCAGTGGCACCAACAACCTCCACCACGCCCCCAGCAGTGGCACCAACAACCTCCACCACACCGGCAGTGGCACTAACAACCTCCACCACCACACTGCAGATCACATGCAGGCTGTCATTGACCGCACTGCAGAGGAAAAGCGACTTGTGGACTTCATTTTACAGTCACAGGGGGCTGAGCAGCATTTGGTGGTACTTTGAGATTTTCTTATTACTGACTGACTCACAGAAATTAATCACCAGAGCATTTGTGAGGAATATCATCAACAGACATATTTAACTATGCAGCTCATTTATTGTATTTTTATCATAAATGTATTTATGTATGTATTTAATGTAATTGACATGTACTGCCTGTTCAGTGATTAACAACTACCATACAATAGGCTCAAAGACCCAATTCCCACAAAATAATTGTTCCTGTGTCTTGGTTTGCCAATAGGGTGTGCTCAACGGGAAGCCTTCTAAGTGGTTTCCTCTGAAGTCCTCGTTCCAGGTGCCTGTCTACCTTGACAGTGAGGAACAACAGGACATCCTGTTTGCCTTTCTGAAGGCAGTACTGCATAGAACACCAACACAACTGGGCTTCACGGATGAAGTGCAGTTCATCTTGGGTGTTCTATTTCCAGAGGTAGGTCTAACCATGTTATGTATTTGTTCATGTTCCTGTACTTTCAAAGCCTATGTAAACAGCATGGCTACAATGGTGCTACTTGTGTATGGACCAGTGTATAAAGGTTTGCTATTCTGTAGTTTTGAAGTAACCTTTCTCTTTTGGAAGGCCATCATATATGGCCTGTCTGTGCTGCAGAATTTGTCCTTGCAGGAGGCTGAACAGGTCTTCCTCTCTGGTCCCGTTTATCATCAGAGGTAAGACTTTTTTTTTAAACACAAATCTTTATCAACTATTTGCTAATATTAGTTAATACCGTAATTAAGAAGTAGTTAATAAATATACCATTTTTAAGTGTTTCCAATATTTCTGTTAACCCAGCAGTGATTATTTTCTTGTCCATTTACTATTTCAGTGAAGTGGAGGAGTTTCAAAGAGGAATTGCCAGGCAATTGAGAAAATAAGGGAAATTGTAATTGGTATGTAGTGCTGTTACCTACTTCACAATCTAGGGGTTGAATATTGGAGAGTGAGGAAAAGTCAATAATGTCAAAAATGCCAATAACATGTTATTTCTACTCTGTTTTCTGGCATCTCTCTCTCTCTCTTTCTCTCTCTCAGGAGTCATGGAGTGTGTGTCCTCCCAGCAGCCTGCCTTCTCTCAGCCATTCACTTAAAAGATGACCAGCCCCTAGGCACTGTTGGCCCTGTTGAAACTGATTTTTGTTTGTTAAATAAAAAGGATGTTTGAAAAAAAAGTGTGTCCTATGTTTCTGAACAAATATTAAGGTAAAATGTTTCTGGTATGTTTTTGGCAGCTTTATTTATTTATACAGCAGATTTCATACACAAGGCAATTCAATGTGGTTTACATGATTAAAAGTTCAACATTTAAAAGCATTTAAAAACAAAGAACAAACAGCATTTAAAACATGAAAATGCATAAATAGAGGTTAATTTAAAACACAGTGCAGTATAATGCAACAGCGTTAAAATAAGTAAAGGATTTAAATAATTCAAAGTCCTTACAGAATAAGTTCTATGATTTATAGACCAGTAGCAGAACTTTTAAGTATATTCTATAGCTGCCTGGGAGCCAGTGTAAAGTCTTCTGAACTGGAGTAATATGCTCTGATCTCTTTGTCAGTAAGAACCAGAGCTGCAGCATTCTGAATGAGCTGCAGCTGTTTAATGCTCTTGTGGGGCAGTCATGTCAGACCATTACAATAGCCAAGTCTACTAGACATAAAAGCATGGATCAGCTTCTCCTGATCTGTTTGGGACATGAGACCTCTCACTCTGGATGTGTTCTTCAGCTGGTAGAAGGCTGTTTTGGTGATTGATTTGATGACTGCTGAAAATCAGATCAGAGTGTATCAGTACACCAAGGTTTCGGACTTGGTATTTGGTCTTTAAAGACAGTGGTATTTACTAACAGCAATCGTCTTTTCTTTATTGCCAAAATCAATTACCTCAGTTTAGTTGTGGTTTAATTGAAGAAAACTTTAATTCATCCAGTCATTGATTTGTTCTGGAAAGTGATATAACAGCTATATGGAACTGTAGTATTATCACAATTAGCACAATTGTTTTGGCATTTGGGTGGAATAAACCTCAAATATTATAGTTAATGAAAAATATCTTTAGGATGATATTGGGATATCATGAATCACAATTGTTTTGACATTTGGGTGAAATAAACCTTAAATATTATAGTTAGACAGAAAATACCGTTAATAGTATATTAAGTAGTATATGGCTGGAATAAACCTCTAATATTATAAAATATATTATGTGGCAGGCACTGTGAGGTCGTAGATCTGCGGTCGTGAATCTGCAGCAGGCACATACTCCTCCCAGTAGGTGGCACTGTGCGGTCGTAGATCTGCGGTCGTAGATCTGCGGTCGTGAATATGCAGCCTCCGGGTCTGCAGACATACACCAGCGCCTGTAGTGTAGAGCGATGTCAGGCGTTGCAGGGGGTTGGCAGAGTAGCCAGGGGGCGGGGACGCCTGGGTATCGGAAAAAAGTTACAGTTTTGTTGTCTGGGTGTTCGCGGTTTAAGGATGACACTACAGCAATTTCGGCGTCCAACTCTTTCTGCACAGGAGTGACATAAAATCGAGAAAGTAGTAAATCAATATGTGTTGATTTACACTTGATACACCTTGATTTAACATAAAATATTTCACTACTGCACAACGAATGATTTGAGGAGTTCCCATTTATTAAAACGCAAGCAAATCCCAAAATGCACTTGTCCGTGATGTGGGCAGGGCCGCAGCGAGACGTACTTGCGAAAACTCTACTTTACCTTTGGTGCTATACGATCTGTGGCAGGGCTGTGTTTTATTGTACCGTGAACACCGGGACACTTTAGCGTCCCGACGTGCTTTTGTCGGGCCACGAGACTCAACATCGGGACAGTCGCGGTCACACCGGGACGTCTGGCCGCCCTACTCAGTGGTGATGTGCTAGCTCGTTATAGAAAGACTATGATATAGACTATGCTAGTATAGAGTTATAGTCATAGACTATACAGCCCGGAATTAGATTAGATTTGATTAGAGATTAGACTAGATTATCATGATTAGATTAGATTAGATGATTAGATTAGACTTTATTGTCATTGTGCAGAGTACAAGTACAGGGACAACGAAATGCAGTTGGCGATCTAACCAGAAGTGCAAATGAGAGATAAAGGTGCGGGTTGAAATCCAGAATAAGGTGCAGAGTGCAAAATTGAAAAACATGAAAAGTGGCAGTAGTTATTAAAGTGACGGTAATTAACGGTGGAGGTAGTGATCGTTGAGGTATTAAACGGTTACTAACAGTAGCAGAAACAGGCTGTAAACAGTGTAGAAACAATGTAAAAATAATGTAAACAATGTACAGGTAGTGCGGGAATAGTAATATAATACAAGAAGTGGTGGTGCATGGCATGTGCGGTCCTCTGACGTCCTGCTCCTCACCCCGCACCAGCCCACGGAGCTTCGGTGACAGAGCTTTCCGTGTGGCTCCCTCGCTCTCAGGAACTCCATCACCTGAAAACTTACCTTTTCCACCCCTATTGTTATTATTATGTTATTATTATACTTAACGCTGTTAAGTATATCCAAAGAGAGTCTATTTGGATCAAAAGAGTAATTCTTCTTAATCCCACTGTGTCACCGGTGTTTTTTGTTCTTGTTTGTGCCCTAAGCGTCCTTGGGTCCCATGAAAGGCGCTAAATAAATGGCAGTTATTATTACCATCTAGTTCCGTAGGGCTAACAGCATAATGAAGAGGACTGTTTAAATACCAATTGTAATTGAACCAGGAAATGTGTTTGTCGATTCATGGATCAAACACCTGTTGTGAATTTAGCCGTTCAGCTCCTTGTTAGAGAACAGCAAGTTGTGCAAAAAGTACTGAAACATTGAACAATTGGACATGTGCATTCAGAAGTTTAGAAAAGGTCAAAGTAAGTTCCCCTGTAAAGGTGGAAGTGTATTTTAGGTTCATTCTGAAAGCCCAATATCCTTAACTTTTTGTGAGTCAGAATCAGAATCAGAATGAGTAGTGTATATTACAGTATTGTTTTTACAAAATGTGTTTTGGATGTTGAAATAGTGTTCCTGTACACCTAGGAATGTACAGGCTAGGAGTAAGCATTGTGGGACTGATTGCATCCTGGTTCAGGTGCCACAGTCCATGTCTATAATTATCTGTGGTCGCTGTCACAGCCATGTTGTTCCAAGACATTTTGATTAATTATAACCCTGAATTGCAAAGGGGAAAATAAATTATCAAGGTCATTAAAATATTCTCTCCACGATCTGACTTTGTGTTTCGTTTTGTCACACATTGACATAAACGGCCAAACACACACTTTGTCTTGGGAGCGACACCTTTTCCAGCATTTTAATTTGCGTCCAGGAAAGACGGCAGCATTAAGGACCTTGAATTAGCGGCCAACTGGTTATGCCACGCTTTCAGCTGATTGGTGGAGAGTTGGACGTTTTTATCCCTGGGGTTTATTTATGAACTTGATGAATACCTGACAGCCCCAGACCTGTTAGGGAGTGGAGACGCTTGGGAGGGCAGAAGGACCAGAAGCCCCAGAGCAGGTGAGAGCCAAGGTGGTACGGGAGACCAGTTGGGCCATGGAGGTAGATGGTCTGCACCAGACTGGGGCCAGCTGGATCGGAGAGAGACGTTTTAGATTCAAATCCCCTGGCTATTATGTGAACGTGTGCCTGCATATTATGTGTTGAATTAAAAAGTCTATGAAAACAATTGTGTAACAGGGAATGCTGGCAATGCTAGCGATGCATGGCAATGGCTACTGCAGTATCCTGTGGGTTGGAATAGCTTAATGCCAAAGCAGTCTGTGAGGTTGATGGTCTCAGTTCTCAAGAATGTAATCCAGTCTTGCCTGTGTGGACATTTAAATGGATCCTTGAGTAAGCGGCATGGCATTCGGCCTCCTGCTAGACATTTCAAAACCAGAAACCCGAGCTGCACACTGCCGCTGGGTAAAGGCTTGATGTGGTTAAGTCATTAGATAAAAAAAAAAAAAAAAACATTTCAAATCACTTTGCCAGTATTTTTATTTTTGAGAATCTGTAGAACAAGGGGAACAAATGATTAAAAATGTAAAATTATCAGAAGTAAGCATTTTAAGGCGTGGAAGGAAACAAGTTCTACGGGTTAATTCATCATGCTTCCTTGAAAAAGACAATGACTGACGCGCACACACACACACACACACACACACACACACACACACACACACACACACACACACACACACACACACACACACACACACACACACACACACACACACACACACACACACACACACACCATTAGGTTTGTACCTTCGGTTCCCAATGCTCTTGCTCAGTTATAAAGCATTTCAACTTCATCTTCGTTTAGTTAAGACTTGTAGGAGCTACTCTACAGCCCATTGCCCACTCGCATCCTTCTGTGCCAACTCTTCTCCACAAAAATCTAAATACATAATACAGCCTATAAATTGTTTGAAAACAAAGATGACTATTAGGGTAATGACTGATAGAAAATGGAAAGCTTAAATGTATTCTTCTGAGAGCCAAAAAATATATATAAGTGAGAAACGCATACCACAAAAACAAATCAACTGGAAGTTTCACTACCAAACCGCTCACTGTCCAATAAAATCACATGGAGAAAAAAATCCTAAAATAAATATTGCATGTCGTCTCCTCAAAATAAATTATGATCAACTGACACATCGCTGTGCTAAAATCACACACACACACACACACACACACACACACACACACACACACACACACACACACACACACACACACACACACACACACACACACACACACACACACACACACACACACACACACACACACACACACACACACACACACACACACACACACACAGCGGTGCCGGGGGATGTTTTGAGTGTGTAAAGCACTACTACATGTCATGCGGCAGTCACCTTGAGGTAGGTACACATCTACACATCTACAAGAAGTGTTGCTGCTGGCATCATGTGTCAAAACAATACCACTTACAGGATGAAAAGGGGGCCATTTAGGACATTTTCTTTGGAAAAAAATATCACTTACATACAATTTGAAAACAAAACTAAATTGATAAGCATAAAAGAGTCCAACCTTCTTTGCCTGTGTGTTTCATACTGGGAGAAAAATAAAATAAAATAAGGAGAAGAAGCCAGTTGAGTTTGAAAGAATTTCCACAGCAATTATATCAATGACAATGTCTCCCATCCCGGCCTGGAGCATAGAGACCCCCCATTTCATGCTCCTATTCCTTCTACCACTCCTTCCAACTATTCTTCTCCTGGCTCCCACCTCCTCCTCTCAGCTAGTCTACAGTACTTGGTTGTCTGTGAATCATCAGTTTACTGATGGCCATTAATAGACAGCAACCCAAAGACCTGGTGCCCAGGGCTCAGAGATCAAATACAAAGTTTAGATTCTAAAAACAAAAATCTGAAAAATTAACTTTACATTACATTTAACATACATTATACATATATTAAAATAAATTATCGTAATGAAATGATTCAAGTAAAATAATACATTACCATGATAAAAAAAGAATAGAACAGCCTAGACACTGCACTGTGGGGAGGTTCTTAAAGTGCCTCCTCTTTGCTTTTATCTTCCTCAATTCAGATGCTTAAAGATGCTGCTGTAGGTCTTGTGGGCAATTTGTGGCGAGCATTTGACAGCAGCGGGCGCCAGTGATGCCTGGATGGACTTCAGCGGCAGGTCATCAGAGCAGTTGAAGCAGGGCAAAGCCAGAGAGTCCAGCTGCAAGTTAAAAACCAGCTTATCGTTTCTACCCAAGAAGCACGCGTCCCGCTCCTTGTCTTCCGAAGGCTCTTCAGGGGATAGCGGGCTCTTGGGCATCTCCCCGGCCCCCTCATCCTCCCTTCGGCTGAACAGGCGGTCCAGGTAGCTGGTGTATGGGCTCGACTTCTGCTCCTCCTTGCCAATGTCCCAGCACACCTCGTTGATCAGCCGGCTGCTCTCCTCTGCCGGCTCTCCGCCTCCGAAGCTCCCCCAGGGGTTGAGGGGCCGGGCTGTCTCCGCAGGCCCCCCACAACTGCCACCACCACCCAGCTGTGCCAGATTGACCAGGCACTTCTCTTCCTTCTCCTGGCTGATGGACTTGGGCACAGAGGCCGAGCGTGACGCCTCCAGCTGGGACACAGAAGAGTTGAGCTCGTTGAGGAGGCCCACCTCACTGAGCAGGCCTGCCTCCTGGAAGGGCTCTGGCTGCAGGCTGAGCTTGATGGTGCCAGCGATGAAGGAGTCAAAGTCAAAGCCCTGGTTCTGCGGACCGGTGTTGCCCTGTGTCAGGTGCTTCTCCTGCTCGCTGTCCTTCTCAAAGAGGCCCTGGTCCCGCTGCGCCTCCTTATGGGCAATCTGGGCCTTGACCAGACCATTTACCTCACACTTACTCTTGGCCTTGCGCTCTGCCTTTTCCTTGCTCTGTTGCTCCTTCCAGTTGGACAGGTCGATGATAAGCTTGGGCTCATAGTAGTGGTTCACCTCACTCTCTCGCCAGATCAGGTTGTCCAGGTAGGAGGGGGATGCTGCCTTGTAGTTGCAATTGTGGCCGCACTCCTGGTCACAGTACTTGTTCTCGTGGTGATGGTGGTGGTGGTGGTGGTGGTGATCGTCGTCATCGTGCCACTGGCCCTCCCCCGGGAACAGAGACAAGTGGTCATAGGATGGCTCATCCAGGAACTTCTCCCAGTCGCCGTCAGCGTACTTGCGGGGGTCCACCTGTGTCCGACAGAACTGTTTAGGAACCAAGTACACACACAAACAATGGTAAATGTAAGTTATCTTTGTTTGTGTGTGTTCCTACACACCTGGACCTCCTCCTCATCGGTGACCTCCGAGAGGGCCCGTGGGTCCAACTGGACCTCATCTGGGTCGTGGGTGCTGTGCAGATGCCAGTCCACCTCGGATGTCTGACTGTCATGGTACCTGAGGGCAGAAATGACCAGAACTAACCAGTAAGTCATCCTTTTCACTTTGTCATCATCAAACACCAAACTGCAGATAATTTACAAAGCCCTACATTTTGGAGCTGATGCCACCTATGTTGTGTCAGTGTGTATTTATTCTTCAAAGACATACTGTGGATGCGGTGTGTGTCCCTACCTGTCCCAAGTGTGGCTGTGGCTCTGGTCCATGAGCAGGATGTCGTCCACCTCGTCCTCAATGTGGAATGGGTGGAGGGCGATGGGCTCATCCAGGGGGAAGGAGTAGTCTGACATGTAGGGGTGGGCCAGGGCCTCCTCCGCTGTCAGCCGGTCCATTGGGTTGAAGGTCAAGATCTTCTCCAAGAAATCCAGTGCTGCAAGGTGAACAGCCACGGATGGGTTTAGAAACTAAGGCACCCGGCTGTGATCTGCATCTTTCATCAAGGCCAAATGAGTGTGCTTGGTGATTTGTGAGAAGTTAACTCACCAGAGTCAACCCCTGTTGCATTAAGCAACCCATTTGCTAAGTGCAAATTTTCTTTTGTGTGAAAGTCAGTGATTCCTCCAAAAAAATGACACCTGACTGCAGAACCAACTTTAGAAGAATTAATTGATCTATTGTTTCCACACCGCCTCTTTGCCCCACTACTCAAAGAGGGCACTGTAGCCTTATAGGGCATGTATATGAGAATGCATCATGGGATTTTTTTTTATTGATACTCTGCCATTTTGAGAGGACTCAAGAGAGTTGCCAGTACTGTAACATCCTAAATGAATGTATATATATTAATAATAATAATACATTGTATTTAGAAGGCGCCTTCCTGGACACTCAAGGTCACCGTACACAAAGTAGATAAAAGCACATCAAGAAAACAACAATCTCAATAAAACACAGAACAAGGACCATTACAACAAAAAGACTGGGACAGGGAATTGGCAGTTTTAAACAGATGAGTTTTGAGTTGTGATTTGAAATGGGGGAGTGAGTCAATGTTTCTAAGTAGGGGTGGTAGAGAGTTCCAGAGTCAGGTGGTGAGACGGGCGGAGGGGATAGATAGGTGTACGGTAGAAGAGGATCTGAGAGAGCGGGAGGGGGAACATGTTATACTGTAACATGGTTAATGAAAACTTTGGTTTGCCACATCGCACATGAGAAACGTAGGGGCAGTTTCAAAGTGTTGTGAAGTGTTGCATTCACGCACCTGTGGTGGAGCTTAGCAAATAGCTGTTAGCCATTTGCTAAACTATGTGATTGACAGGCAAGATAGATTCCCCAAACCAATCAGACATGCATAGATAAGCCCTGTATTTGGGGGGCAGTCTAAGACCACATGGGTTGGCTATAACTGGTCTTTCTCTTCTCTATATATAGCTCTTGTCTACAGCACATTCCAATAGGCCTACATCCCTTGCATTAGATCTACCTTGGCTTTGTTCACATTGCAAACTTTAATGCTCAATTTAGATTCAATGCTCAGATCAGACTTTTTTGTGGCTGTTCACCTTGTATTTTAAATGTGGCCAACATCAGATCCCAGTGTGACCAGGTCACAGTCTGAACGGACCCACATGCGCAAAAGAAAAATAACAAAGTAGTCACATGAAGAACAAAGGGAAAGTAAGCATGGAAGATAAACATATATTCATGTTCCTACACTGACTACCTCCATCACAACAGTCATGTTTGTATTTACCAAGTGACTACAGCAAGCGCAGAATTGCATCTTTCAGTGGCCCAAATAAGAATTGAAAAGATCAGTTTCCATTTGGTGCTGTTCACACTATTCTGAAAATATTGAATCAGAGTCACATGAACCAAACATTTTATACTTTTATAATTTGGAATTGGGTCACTTTTGCTAGCAGTGTAAAAAAGGCCATAGGCTATTTACCAACGGTAGAGAATAATAATTATTATATTATATGCAGGATCAAATGAGAGCTCTACATTTAAAACTTTGATGGGCAAACATCAACGTTCAGCGCTGCATGTTGACTCATACTCAGTAAGTCACCTTCAGCAGGGAACAAATGGAACAAATGGGACAGCCCGAGGTCCAAATTGAGTGGTGCTAACTGAAAACTGAGGCGGGGCAAAAAAAAGTCAGTCCATGTTAAGTTTCCAGCAGGTAGACCGTGACTTGGGTCCCTGAGTCTTCCTTGCGCTACCCATTTGAATAGCGGATAGCTTATTACAGACTCTGCATGATTTAAGGACATTAGTTGACACAAAAACACAAATCACAACAGGGAGGGATTATGCACACACCCAATTGTGCATATGAAAAATATGTTTCCCGTCGGTACTCGGCAGTGAATGTTAACTGTTTTGCTAAATTGAATGGTTCCATTTGTTCCATATGCTGAAACGCATAATTCAAATGTATTCAACATTAATATTCAGTTTTGTCATTGATCGGATGTGAATAATGTGCATAATCAGAGAGACTGGAGCCCTCTCTGTCACCAGAGAGACCAGACACTATTTGATTTCGTGGATACATTATATTAATAAGCCTACCGTTTATTATATTGGACTATATTATAGTATATTAGGCTAATAGTAACCTATATTTTAAGGCAAATTGAATACAGATGACATGAACAACACACATTGTCATCATATTATGAAAAGTGCATTTACTTGTAGAGGCGGTCATTTAACTGGGCTAAGGAAATGAAATTGTCCAAATTAATGCCGTTAGCCATTTCTAAAACAGGTTTGTTCGACAACGTTCAGTGGCTGGCCCAGATATTTATTGATCTTTTTACACAACGTTCAGTGGCTGGCCCAGGTATTTATTGATCTTTTTACACAACGTTCAGTGGCTGGCCCAGGTATTTATTGATCTTTTTACACAACGTTCAGTGGCTGGCCCAGGTATTTATTGATCTTTTTACACAACGTTCAGTGGCTGGCCCAGGTATTTATTGATCTTTTTACACAATTATGACCGTCCATGAGGAATGCCCCGAAATCCAAACTGAAAGTTAAATTTATTGCAGCAAAATAATAATCACACATTTCAAATAGTAGTTTATGTAGTTTGAAAGTCTTTTTTTTAAGATGGGAGAGAATATATTGGCTATTCAAAAGACATTCATGCACCAAATTACAGTATTCTGAGGGTCGTAAACTAAAGACACGATCAACAGTATGAGCCCTGTGTGTCTAGCAAAGTATGCCTGCAGAGGAGACTGTTGTGAAGCTCTTAAAAAGCCATCCTTTGGTCAATATTTCTAAACAGTAGGCAAATCACAATTAGAAATCCCTGCCCTAAACATAGCATAAAAATAGCCTAACAAACAAAGTTAAATGCAGATGTTTAACTCATGTTTAAAATTGTCAACTAAAAATCAGTTTAGAAATGTATCCCACTAGCCCCATAATAGTGCCAGCGGATCTCCAAGGTAGTTGGAGCTTGCCAGCCAATAGAGCCCCATTGTGGACCCGGAAATGTTGAGTACACCAACGTTTTATGATAGAAATATATAGTATGGGTCCCCAGCATGCAGAAACTGATGGATTCTAATTTGCATATGTTGGGCAATTTGTGTAATTTAGCTAATTAGCATAAAGTAGAATAATCACCTATGTTTATCATATCATAGGAGCTGCTTGGCCAAACAATACAATGTTAGTATGTATTTAGGGGTTGCTGGGGATGCTGAGATGGTATCTAGGGATGGTAGCTGGTATCTTAAAGAGGAACTGAACTGAAATTTTAAGTTTAGTTGATATAACAGATGTATTGTCTGCCTTCTATTGTTACTATAACTAAAATGGCTGAACCTTCAACATACAATAAAATTGTATGTTGAAAGTGTTGTTTTTGTTACATGGGCGCAGCCATTGTGGATTTCAACAATCAGCTATGTCACTGGAATGGTAAGCTACTCTGTGGCTAACTAGCAGCCATAGCAGGTCATGAGCCTGAAGCTGAAATGGCTACGGAAAAGCAAACGAGCTCTACAGGAGGATCATACTGTATTGCCCCTGGCTGTAGTAATGAATTACGAGCACACCGATCCCGGTGAAGACGCATGTTTTGATATATCATTCGTCCTACAACTTTCCGAGTTGTAGTAGTAGTAGACTAGTAGCAAATCGAAATTCGTCCGGAAAAGGAATAATAATAATAATAAGACAAATCCACAGAATAACAATAGTGAGGCAATTGCCTGAGGCAATTCCGTCCATATTTTAATTTTCAAGCTATAGTACAGGGCAGACCGATAGACCAACTACCGGAAGCAACACCACCGATGCTATCTGTCGCAGAGACAGGGCTCTGAAACGAACCCTTCAGGCGGAGGACAGAGCGGGACGTTTAGCTGCTATCCAGCATGCCAGCTAGTACACTGGTCTACTAGGCAAAGTGCTGGATGTTCCGGTCACATACACAAAACACTAACATATTCACATACACGCACAAATAAATCCTCAACCAGTGTAGGCTTACAGCGCCGACAAACAGAGTGACATGGGTTGTGCAGCAATTGAGTCCAAAACCAAATTAGCGACCACACGATCCAACCTAGGGTAACGGTTAGCAGCTAAACATTTGGAACATGTACTCTCATGTCGATCTCAACAAACTAGCACTCCAACCATGTGAAGTGTATATACTATGACTCCGACGATATCACAGATCTGTTTCGTAGCTGCTAATTAAACCACGGCGGGTCCGTAAACAGAAAGTTCCACAAATGTCTACTCACCATGAAGTTCGCCGACTAGCAGATCGCTGATGCAGAGAGTTCAACTCAAGGAAATAGTTCCATAATAAGATCGGTGCATATCCATCTGTGCAATATCCATCAATCCATCCACCTAAAATAAACCGTGACACGTGAATCCGCCTCGCATCTAGATGCTCATCCGGGGGTGTATCTCTCAAAGTGCATCTAACATGTCTTGCCGTGACAGCGCTACACCGCTTTGTTTGGTAGTCGGACACTATAGGTATGTCCCTCACAGGCTCAAACGCATAACCTGTTATGTGAAAATCGCTATTTTCCACCATAGACAGTAGAAGACGTTCGCGGGTCTGCAGCTGCAGTCGTTCTAATACTAATAAACACAATTTTTGTGATGCTTAAAAAAGCTATGTATGGATTTTTTAAAATATTTTTTTTGTGTGTCATTTTTTTTTATTATGGTAATAACTAACAAGTTATCAATGTTGATTATTTCAGTTCAGTTCATCTTTAAGGTGTGCTCAGACTGAGAAATATACCTAAAGGGATAAACAATGTTAGCATCCACACTACAAAACGATACGCAAAGCCACTCCTTATGTTGATCAATGTGATTGCTAACATTCCACATTGCAACATCTTTCTGAAAATCAGTCTGGAAGTGATTCACAGTGATATCATTCTTCATTGTCGTAACTGTGCGTTCAGACCAAAAGCTGTAAAACATGCAAAATCACTGAATGGCTCAAAATAATTCAAGCCTTTAATAATTATTGTGGCTTGAGAGGAGGGACTTTGAGAGGAGGGAGTTATATTCAAGTGCAGGTATAATCATTCAACATTAATTGCAGCCCTTACAAACATCGATATATCAGTCTCGTATCAAATTCATTTAAATGACACAAAGGTGATTTAATCAGTTGCACATGTCAGGAGCACGACTTGAAAATATCTGGATTCAAAGGAATAGCTACTCTTCTTGAAAAGAGTTTAGATTGGAGACGCTATACATGAGCATTTGTCCAACCTCAATGCTACTCATGGTGCTTTGTCAGCATCCATATTGCGTCACAAATCATGTTATAGCTCATACACCTCTATGACTAGAAATGTGAGTAAACGCAAGTCAGACTCTAGCCAGAGTCTGCCGGGAAAACAAATTGTTCGCTTTCAAACCTCTGCCTTTGAATACTCAAAACATGTGTTTGCTCTGTGGTGTGATTTGCGAACACCAAACACCCTTACAGGTGCCCGCAGCCGATGCCCAATACCACTCCATGTGTTACAATGCCTTTAGGAAGGTGCCTATTGACGCAAATGGACAAATGGGACAGCACTATTCTCAACACAAATTCAACTGTTGAAAACCTATGTGACCAATGCCGTTCCATTCTGGCTATGCATGCCCTCTCTGGATGTGAAACCACCTCCTATCCTGCAGGGAAAGGGAAAGTGTCTGCGCTCAAGGTCATGAGAGTCGTACCCAGTGAGCTGCTCCACTGAGTTGGGGAGGCGGGACCTACTGATTTACAGATCAAAAAAGCAGTGAGGGCTTTCTTCCTGGCTCTGTACAATCAGAAAAGGTCTGTAACTTTAGATGCTGCCAGGGATGAAATCTACCAAAAGTGAAAAACCCCTCCGGCATTGAAGACACTGCCTCCTACAGAACGCAACTTGCTCCTCCATGGAAAACGTGCCCATCTACAGGTGCTGCGTTGGAAAGCAGCAGATGGTCCTGATCCACCGGCTGTGGATACCACCTTGTTTGGATGGGGCAAGAAGACGGGCATAAAGGAAGGAGAGGAACTCATCATGCCCACCCTCGATTCAAGTCCTGTCGCTCCTCCTGCTTTGTTAGATGTCATCAGCTGTAACTGTCAAGCTGGGTTAAAACTGTACATCTGGAAAGTGCAGCTGTGCAGCTGCAGGCCTGGCCTGTACTCATCATTGCTTCTGCAAAGGCAGTGATGTTACATATTGCAATATATTTACACAGCAAGACAAGCATAAGGACAGGGATGAAGAGTCTGGAGAAGATGATGACAGGACAACAGATGAGGACAGTGAGGAGGAGTAGTACAGGGTAGTTCTTTCCTTTGTTACTCAATTGAGTCACAGCAGAGGGCCAGTGAATAGCTATGTCCAGAATAATTGTGGAATTCATAAAGAACTTGGGGATCCAAATTATTCCAAATTCTGAACATTTAAATCCTCCAAAATGTCTAAATCATCCCAAAAAACTATGAGCTTAATGAGAGTCAGCTTAATGAGAGTAAAAATGTGACGAAACCTGGTTTACATAGTGATTCTGAAAATCTCAGAAATGGAGTCAGCATTCCCAGTAACCCCTAAAAACATACTAACATTGTATATTTTGGCCAAGCAGCTCCTATAATATGATCAATATATGTGATTATGCTAATTAGGTCAATTACACAAATTGCCCAACAAGCAAGCAAATTAGAATCCATCAGTTTCTGCATGCTGGGGACCCATACTATATATTTCTATCAAAAACTTTTGTGTTTTCAACATTTCCGGGTTCACCTCTCTGGCAACTGGACTAATATTGTATAATACAGGTTAAACTAAGTTAAATTAGAACGAGTACACAAGTAGTTTTACACATCATAAAATTGTGACTTCATGACATTTCAGTTGCCACAATAGCTTTGATCTGCTGACTGCAGAATAGTACATAAGCAAATAAAAGATTTCAGAAAAACCTGTTCATGTGGACACATGCATGTTCTTGCAGCAAGGGCAAGAACATGGTTATCTTAAGTGTTGGCAAAGGAGGAGGAGGGCATCCGTGTGTGCCTACCCTGGGGGCTGACATCAGGCAGCAGCTTGGCAAGGGGTGTGTGCGGCTGGGACATGTCACTGCGGATGAACACGGGGATGACACTGTGGAGCTCCTGGCGATCCTCCTCCCGCAGCACGGGGATAGACTCCAGGATCATCTGCATCTGCTCCAGCTCATGGGCTCCTGGTCATTAAGACATACGCAAAGAGAGACAGAGAGACAGAGAGGGAGAGAGACATTTTTTAAGTGGTTTGTATTTTCCTTGTGGCTTTATCAATTCAGTTCAGTTCCCAATTAGTTCAGTTGCCCAATCCACATAATTGCATATTTAACAAAAAGTGACCTATTTTGAGAGTGAAGCTCTAGATCTTGTCACTCCTCTCCAGGCTGCAAGTAAAGCCTCGCGAGTGGGGATGCGAGGACTGTGAGGTAGTGGGGCTGAGAGGATTGAGAGAGCTGTAAAAAGCAGACTGACCTGCAAACAGCGTTTTCCCCGTGAGCATCTCGGCAAAAATGCAGCCAGCAGCCCACATGTCGATGGCTTTTGTGTAGTTGTTTGGAGACAGCAGCAGCCGGGGAGATCTGTACCACTTGGTGACCAGGCCCTCAGACAGATGACCCTGGTGGGGGGAAAACTATCAAGACAGGCCTCCAAAAAATATCATGGCCTGGTTCTATGCACGATTTTTCTAGTGGCCGAGTCCCAGTAAAATGGCAATGGTTTGATCCACATGTCCACAGGGTCCCCCCAGGACTTTTTAAGACCTTTTTAAGACCACGTCCAATGAAATTTAAGACCAACCTCGCACCTATTCTGGCATACATTTATGAAATAATGCAAAATAAATCTGTCAGAATAACAGAATAACACAGGGACAAATAACAATTCTTTTAATAAAGAATAAAGTGTGTGCGTGTGCACGCCTGTTTGCAAATGTATTACAAATGGAGCATACAGCCCTATAAAACTCTGCTGCAAAAGAACAATGTCTTAACATATTAGACACACATACATCCCACACCACGTGTGTGTGTGAGTGAGTGAACATATATGTGTGCATGTACTGTATTACAATGGAGCTGGAACAGTGTAAACACTGTATTACACACTCATTCCCCGGTACAGCCTGAACCCAGTCATATTTTGATTCATTGAGCCACAGTGGATTAAATCTGCACTTGCCCATCCCAAAGCTGCTGCGCGAGCAACGGCATCGGTGGGTCAGCGGCGTGACTGTGCACGCTCTAGCGTAATGTGGCATTCTAGTAAACTTGGAAATCAGGATTTTCCGACCGCGTAGTTGAAACAGTGCATTAATGCCACCTCATGTCGGAGATCGATAGTCGGGGAGAAAAAAAAAAAAATTTACATTCCATGTTTTTTTTTTTTTGTTAGTGTTTTACTAAGTATACAGTTATGTTGTTGAGCTGTACTATCATGCAGATAAGAAAGGGGAAAATTAAGACCTTTGAGAATGAAATTTAAGACTTGTAAACAAAATTTAAGACCTTTTCAAGGCCTTAATTTACGGTTATCAAATTTAAGACTTTTTCAAGTTTTTAAGACCCCGCGGGTACCCTGGTCCACATCAAGGCATACTTGAGCACGATACCCAAGTCCTCTACCTACTCCTTATTGACATGTGTCTTAAGTTATTGTAAGTAGCTTTAGAGACGGAGAAGGAACTGCAACAAAGCGGCCTTGTAGCAATGAGGTTATCACCCCAGACATAAAAAGCTGTTCCGTAGAAAAAGGCATTCGTAGTTCCATAGTAAAAAGCATCCCTTATCCCTTATGGCTCTTGTGCTGCTACTGCTTTATACAATAGTAGATTGATTCCATCATTGCATATTTAATTTTATTATCTTTGTCTGATCTTTTCTGTTTGAAATTGTATGTTTACTTTTTAGTATTAGGATTGTCTTGTCCTGTCTGTTGTGCCTGTGCACTTTATCTGTTTATCTGTTCCAGCCTTGTCATGTGAATGAATTGACAATAATGCTACTTTGACTTTCAATGTGGTCTCCTACCGCACGGTCTCACACACACACACACACACACACACTTAAGTATTGAATCAGTAATGAAAGTTGGGTGAATATGTGACTGACTGAAAGCTAGCCGCAAAAGTACTGTCCACTTCTTGCCAACAGGAAAACAAATTGAGAGCCTTCCAATCAGTAAAAAGGCTTTGATTAGTTAGGTGAAGCACTTTACAAAGCAAATTTTTAAAGGATTCTAAAGCTTAAAAGGGCTTTGCCGCATTTGCTTGGTTGTGTCATATGAACTTTGTTGCCTGGGAAATTGGGTCAAAATAGAGCATGTGAGTGGGAGCCATTGGCATTGGGAATGCAGGATGCACGTGCAAGGAAAGAACAAGTCCTCCCTCTTCCCCTCACACAACCTCCACTGTACCCTTTGCATTCCTAAACCTTTCCACATGCTCTCAAATCACTGGCTATTAAACCAAACAAGAACAGCCCAGCCTCTTCTGAAACTACTACACTTTCAAAATTAATTCAAAATGTACCAAATATCAATTGCCAAACTGACTGTCATTACCAAACACCATCATCATTATGGGACAGTGGATGTTAAGGATGTGGGTCTGCTCTGGTGAAACAACAAGATGGTTCTGAAGATGGACTACAAACATCTTAAATACTTGCCCTGTGCCATTTCATGCAGGCTAGATAAATGTGGACAACACCGTAAAAAAATTATACTTTATTACCATGGTTAGAATTGGAATGAAAACTGTACACTACTGGTCACAAAAGGAAAAAAGTTGTCCCATTGATAATTATGCTTTTATAATGATGCTCTTGCACAAACTCCTGTCCACTCATATTTATCGATACATATATATACCAATCAGTATTATTGTATGAAAAAAGTTGTCGGTCATGTTCCTGCCACAAGAATTTGTCTGACCGAATTATCTCCTTTCCTTTCGTAAAGAATGGTTTGATAAGCTGTGCTAAAGGAGATAAGAAAGGAAGCAAGCACCTGTCCTTAGCATTAAGAGAATACAAACAGCTCTCAGCATGGCTGCCTCTTAGATCAGTGGTTCCCAAACTTTTTGTGCTCAAGGCACACCAAAGGACAAGTAAAAAATCTTGAGGCACACCTATTGTGCAAAATAGCCTTTATAACACGTGTTATCACTCATATCATGTAAAGTACCTGTAAACGTGCATAGTTATGTACTAATGCCAAATAAAATGTGACAAAGACTCGTATTACTAATGAAATAGTTATTAACAAAGTATTTCAAAAATGTATTTGAAACTTTATCAGATTAGGTTTTATCAAAGCAACACACCTATTTCAACCAGACAGGTCTCAAAATTAAAAAATGAGGCAAGAATTAAAGAAATGTTTTTAGGTATATACTTTGCCTCTGTATTATGAATTGAGTCCATACAAAGTACTGATAAATAGGGATGAATGGTCGAATGGTCGGAGTCACAGAGAATATTGAATAATGAATGCGACTATCGTTATTTGTAGGGATGCACTGATACCGATACTGGCATCGGGTATCGGGCCGATACTGTTGTAATATACTTGTACTCGTACTCGCTAAAGTTAATCGATACCAATAACCGATACCAGTGCATGCAATTGCTCTGCATGAAGACCGCGATCAGAGGGTGGCTTTGCATCTGTAAGAGCCAGTTTTTCCTCTGTTGTCTTTCTGTTTCATGTCTTACCGTAACCGTCCACTGGGTGGCACCTGTATTGTAATTGGGGTCACAGCAATATAAGGGGGAACCTTCGTTCAGGTGACACGTGTTGCCTGACGGAGGGGAACACATACAGTTTTGACCGCTTCGCTCGGCGTATGTATGAGAACTTTCTGTCGTGTTTAACTTTCGTTTCATGGGTTGTTGTGGACTTTGCTGACTGGGAATGTACTTCTACTGGATGCACTTCAACTGTGGTGAGACACAATAAATAACGCAAAGCAAGAAGACGTCAAGATTGTTTATTCATGCATACTCGTTTCCACCTGCTGAGCAAGCGCGTCTGATTGGTGTTTAGTCAAGCAACACTTCAGGAGCTTCAAGCGGTAGGCTTAGCTTCTATAGCATCTTTGCTGTATGTTTTTAGATCAGCGGCTAGGGGGGGACGTCGAGCTAATCAGAAACAGAAACAGCGAGGTTAGGCGAGGAGTGAGACTGGCGGTTGAAAGAAGAAAAAAAACTGGCGGCTGCGTTAATTAGCACCATGTCAGCAGTGTGGGCTCATTTCAAATTATGCGAAAATGACAGAAGCAAGGCAGAATGTATACTGTGTGCTGGTAAGGTCTCCAGGGGAGGAAAGGAGAGTACGTTGTTCAATACGAGCAATTTGATCAAACATCTGAGGACACATCATCACCCTGAGTATACCGAGTTTGCTAAGGCTAATGCGAAACCACAACAACCAATTTTAACTCAGGTTTTGGAAAAGTGAGGAAAAATGTCAAGAGAAAACCAAAATAAAATTACAGAGGCTCTGACTCATTTTATTGCTCTGGATGACCAGCCACTGTCGGTTGTGGACAATGTAGGACTTCGCCGTCTCCTCAGCACATTCGAGCCACGATATGAGATTCCCAGCCGCCCCTACATCACGGATGTTAAACTTTATGAGGATGTGAAAAAAAAAGTTCACAACCTGGTGAATAAGGCATCAGCCTTAAGTTTCACCACTGACATTTGGACAAGCAGTGTGTGCCCGTCACTGCTCAGTTTAACGGCACAGTGGCTAGATGAGGAGTTCATCCGTCATCACGTCACACTACATGCTAAGTCATTCCGGGGCTCACACACCAGCCAGACCATCGCAGGTGCTTTCGATAGCATGCTCCAGACCTGGAACATTCCGAAGACGTCCGTCCATGCAGTGCTCCGAGACAACCAAAGGAATATGATAAAAGGCTTGAGTGATGCTGAGCTGCCCAGCCTACCTTGTACTGCTCACACTCTCCAGCTGGTCGTTCACGAGGGCCTTCTGTCACAGAGAAGTGTTACTGATGCGGTGACTGTCGGCCGCAAATTTGTTGGCCATTTTAATCATTCTGCTCTGTCCAACTCCCGGCTCGAGGACATTCAGCTAGAGATCAACCAGCCTGCTAAGCGGCTCCAGCAGGACGTACAGACCCGCTGGAACAGCACGTTTTACATGATGCCGTCCTTGATTGAGCAGAAACGGGCTCTGGGAATATACGTGTCTGAATACGGGCTTCCTGATACTCTGACGGCTCACCAGTGGATTCTGCTGGAGAAGGTGCTCTCTGTCCTGGGTCCATTCGAGGAGTTAACTCGGAAAGTTAGCTCTTCAGATGCCATGGCCGCAGAAGTCATTCCAGCAGTCACTGTGCTGCACAGATTTCTAACAAGGGAGACTGATGAAGACCATGGGGTCAAAGCGATGAAGGGAACCTTGGCTGCAGCTGTCAGGAAGCGATTCACTGAGGTGGAGGCAAACCCACTCTACAGCATCACCACGCTACTCGATCCCAGGTGGGTGTGACAGTAACTGTGTGACTGTGTGTGTGTGTAACTGATGTGTGTAACTGTGTGTGACTGTAACTGTGCCTGTGTGTGTGTAACTGATATGTGTAGCTGTGTGACTATGGCTGAATCTCAATTCTCTATCTTAGCCCTTCCCCTTGGTTTTGCGCGTTCACGTGAGACCAAGGGCTGTCTCAATTCTCTTTTCGACCGAGGGGAAGGGCTAAGGGGAAGGGGTATACACCCCTTGAAACCAAGTGAGATCGGGAGCTTACTTGAAACCAAGGGGTACCCATTACAATGCGCAACCGGCAACAATCGCGGCCAGATCTCAACGAGAGTCACATAAATGTAAGTATTTTCGGCCGAAATAAATAATTGATTTAAAATTTACGAAAGTGTTGTTTTGTGTTCTAAACAGTCCTGTACCTATATATTTGCAACCATATTCTTAATCGAAACTTTTTCGAAAATCGGTATGCGAACGTTACATTGCTGAGTGCACAAAGTTACATTTCTCTGACTAGCAATGAACAAACTCCGTTTGATAATATGGAAGATATTAACCAAGTTAAAACTAGTACAATCATTGGGTTTTCCATGTAAAGCATGAACTAACTGTGGAAGGAAACAGATGCCCACTCATAAATACCTCCCTGGGTTCAACTCACGGGTCACCCCCTGGTTCACCCCATGTTATCTTTAAGGTGCCTGCTTAGTGGTGGTCAGAACAGGCATGGGGAGGATGGGCACCGGCAATAAAGGAAGGAAGGACCATTTGTGTATGGTATAGGATGTTTAAGGTGATGACATCATGCTTGGAAAACAGGACAAAAAGGGGCACACGGGGGATGTGCGGCAGTCATTTTGCAAACCGACTCAGGCTTTGTGTTGCTTCGCTGCAAGCGATAATAAAGTCTTGATCATTCAAACTGCGGCCTCCCAGAACCCTCTTACTTTTGTTAAGATATGTGCTTTAGCCACCACAATAACAGTGTAGACAATTAGAGACAAATCGATACGTGCTTTACATATATCGTCCTTTTTCACACAGGAACGCCGGAGGAAACCCGGCAGCTGATACGTTTTCGACACGAAAACGAGCAGAAATGTCCGAAATCAAAATACGCTGAATCAAAATACGCTTCAAAGCAAATGTGGGAGTGAGTCATGCGTTCAATGTTGTAGCCATTCATAATTGTAAATAAAGACATGTTGGTTAACAAAGACATTGTTTCTGAACATCAATGAAATTCAAAACCGTATTAACTGAAAAAGATGCAAAACACCATGCCTATAGGTGGGTAGGCCTATAACAAATTATCAATATTTTTTCGTCAATGTATGATGACGTAACCGTAACGAGTGTTGTCTCAATTCATAGGGGCATGTAGCCCTTACCCCTGTTTCAAGGGCCAAGGGGAAGGGGAAGGGGTAAGATAGAGAATTGAGATTGGGCCTATGTGTGATTGTAACTGTGACTGTGTGTGTGTAACTGATGTGTGTAACTGTGTGACTATGTGTGATTGTAACTGTGACTGTGTGTGTGTAACTGATGTGTGTAACTGTGTGACTGTGTGATTGTAACTGTGACCGTGTGATTGCAACTGATGTGTGTAACTATGTGTGATTGTAACTATAACTGTGTGTGTGTAACTGATGTGTGTAACTGTGTGACTATGTGTGATTGTAACTGTGACTGTGTGTGTGTAACTGATGTGTGTAACTGTGTGACTATGTGTAACTGTGACTGTGCTTGTGTGTTGTAACGGTCTGCCTAATTTTCATCAGTGCATACTCATCACAAAGGTTCAATACACATTTCATGAAATCAACATTTTCACGGTTTTGCGTTGAACCCATATATTTTTAAACCATATAACAGAAATTATACAATTGGGGTTCATTTCTTAAGTAATTAGGTTCACAACAATCACAACACAATCAGTATAAACAATAATCAGAATAGCAACAGTCTTTTTCTTTTAAAGTGTCCGAATTCCGAGGCAGAGGAGGCGTGTGTGTGTGTGTGTGTGTGCGTGAGTGGCTGTAGGCGTGTGAGTGGTTGTATGCGTGTGAGGGTTTGTATGTGTGTGAGTGGAGGTATGCGTGTGAGCGGTTGTATGCGTGTGCCCGTGTAGCGAAAGTTGGAATGTCCGTTTGGTGGTCCTTTACCACAAAAGTCCAAAAAATCGGCAGTCCTACAAAATCAATAAGTGGTTCACAAGCAGGTACAATAGCTGTCCAAGACAAATGAAAATATAGCTCCCAGCAATTATATATACTACTCCTTATACCACTTGTTCACAAAACACTCAAATAATAAACTGATTTTACAAGTCAGTATGTTCCCAAAACAACTCATAACATAATACACTCCTAACATCCCATAAATGTCATTAGTTGAATCATAGATTCCCCCAATTCCTTTTCAAAACACTCGTACATTTCATTTGAGGACGAAACAAATGGGAACTTGGCCGCTCGGCAAGGCTATGCTGCACTATACCGGGGCGAAAATCATTGTTCAGGATAGTGACTTTGGCTCACAGCGGAGACCCAAAACAGCACGGGGAGAAAGGAAAACCTGTGGCCTACTGATCAGTGGATTGGAAGCGGTTTTCCCGAACACGACATGCAGCTCATTCGTCTCGTTCTCTCTCTCTCTCTCTCGCGCGCGCAAAAAAAACCCCTTTTTAAACTCATTGGCTATCATGATTGAGCCACCTTCGGCTAGTAACAGGTGCCGTGATTAGGGAGGCGGGGCGTTTTCCTAACGCTTTAGAGCTGCGCGGGTGCGTCTCATTGTAAGGAGCGTCACACTGTGACTGCTAAAATAGCAAGCATGTCTATTTTCAACTTTTTTTTCTTTCTCTGTTTTAGGTACAAAAATCGTTTCTTCTCCAGTGCTACCGCTGCTGCAAATGCCAAAGAGGTGCTGAAACTTGAGCTGCTGAGGTTGCCTGGAGAACTGGATCAGCAGGAGGATCATGACCTGAATGAGCCACCTTAAAGAAAACCACGCACGGACCAGACCACCAGCAGTCTCGACAGCACATTTGATGATATTGCAGATGAGCAGGCATCAGCATCAATGGGCACAGCTGCAGTAGGTTCAAGTGTACAAGTAGAGACATATCTTGGAGAGGCCGCGATTTCACGGGAAGACCACTACAATACTGGGTGGTTAATAAAGTGCGGTTCCCAACTCTGGCTAAACTGGCGGGCAGATACCTTTCAGCACCTTGCACTAGTGTTGACAGTGAAAGGTTTTTCAGCTCAGTGTCACACATTGTGAGTGAAAGCAGAAACAGGCTCACAGCTGATCATGCAGAGATGATTCTGTTCATCAAAAAAAACCTGCCTCTCACTTTCTCAAAAGAAGCTTAGATCAGAGACCACACCATTGCATTCTGACTGAAGTTTAACTCTGCAATACAGTAGGTTAATTCATGTTTTGTAAAAGCTGAAGACAGTGCTAAATAGTTATATGATATTTTGTTTGATTCAAATGTGGACACTGCAATAGGTTTATTCATGTTTTGTCAATCTAAAAGTTGAAGACAGTGCCAAATAGTTAATTGATATTTTGTTTGATTATAATGAGGAAACTGCAACAATTTCACAGAAAATGTTTATTTTCACTTAAATTGTGAAAATTTTTCATTTATTAATATTTATCATTATTTGTTGTAACAAGCTGAGAAGAAAATAAAACTTGTTTTCCAATTAATTGTATTTTGCCTAATCGTTTTTGTTGTTGTTGTGGTAGAAGGATCGGCATCGGTACTCGGTATCGGCAAGTACTCAGATCCAAGAATCGGTATCGTATCGGTTTGAAAAAAGTGGTATCGTTGCATCCCTAGTTATTTCCACTACTAAAGAAACTCAAGAAAAAAAAAGAAACAAGAACTAGAAAGGCAGACGTCAGCAAATACCCCCGCCTGGCAAAATTGGCAAACACATACTTAGGTGTGCCTGCTACATCAGTGCCATCAGAGCGTATGTTCTCTGCAGCTGGACTAATTGTTAACAGATTGCGCACCCGTCTTCATCCCAAACATGTGGATATGCTCATTTTTTAACAAAAATATGGCATAGATAGTTCTAAGACAGTGTTTCCTCATGTGTACCAGCACATAGACTTTCCTACACGAGGAAATAACACTCTGGACCTGGTCTACACCACACAGCGAGGAGCATACACGGCCTCACCCCTCCCCCACCTCGGCGCTTCAGACCACAGTACTGTTATGTAATGCCAGCATACAGGCCTAAGGTCAAAGTCACCAGACCAGTCCAGAAGCAGGTACGGGTGTGGCCAGAGGGTGCTTCCTCAGCACTACAGGACTGCTTTAACACCACTGACTGGGCCATGTTTAAGCAGGCAGCCACCTACAACCAACACACCAATATCCAGGAGTATTCGGACACTGTTACTGCCTACATCAGCAAATGCATTGATGATGTCACAGACACCAAGACCATCACAGTACGGGCCAACCAGAAACCATGGCTGACGGGGGAAGTCTGTGGTTTACTGAGAGTCCGGGATGCTGCTTTTAGAGCAGGTGATGAGGCTGGCCTGAGATCAGCCAGAGCCAACCTGATCCGGGGCATCAAGCTAGCTAAGAGACAGTACAGTGCCAGGATATCCAAACCCTTCACTGACAGCAGAGACACTAGGAGCCTGTGGCAGGGGATACAGACTATCACAGACTATAAACCCCGACCACAGACCTGTGACAGTGACACCACTCTGCTGAACAATCTAAATAACTTCTTCGGACGGTTTGAAGCAGACAACAGCACCCCTGCACAGAAGTCACCACCCCCTGCAGATGACCAGGTGTTGTACCTCTCTCCAGCCAGTGTGAGGAGATCCCTCTCCAGGATCAACGCTCGCAAGGCTGCAGGGCCTGACAACATTCCTGGTCGTGTGCTGAAGGAATGTGCAGAGGAGCTCACAGATGTCCTCACAGACATGTTGAACACCTCCCTGAGCCAAGCTGTTGTCCCCACTTGCTTCAAGAGCAGCACCATCATCCCGGTACCGAAGAAGGCCTCTCCATCCTGCTTCAACGACTACCGCCCCGTTGCACTGACCCCCATCATCATGAAGTGCTTTGAGCGGCTGGTCATGCAACACATCAAATCCATCCTTCCCCCTTCACTGGACCCATACCAGTTTGCATATCGGGCCAACAGGTCGACCGATGATGCAATCTCCACCGTGCTCCACTCAGCCCTCACCCACCTGGAGACCAAGGACTCGTATGTGAGGATGCTGTTCCTTGACTTTAGTTCAGCCTTCAACAAGATCATCCCTCAGCAGCTGATCAGGAAGCTGGACAGTCTAGGACTACAGACCTCACTGTGTAACTGGTTGTTGGACTTCCTGACCGGAAGACCGCAGGCAGTCAAGGTCAGCAGGAACGCATCCAGCGCAATCATGCTGAACACAGGGGCCCCCCATGGATGCGTGCTCAGCCCCCTTCTCTTCACCCTGCTGACCCACGACTGCACTCCATCTTTCAACAACAACCTCTTCGTCAAGTTTGCGGATGACACGACTGTGGTGGGACTCATCAACCACAACGATGAGTCAAACTACAGGGAAGAGGTGAGCCAGCTGGTCGTGTGGTGCAGGGACAACAATCTCTCTCTCAACGTGCAGAAGACGAAGGAGATTGTTGTCGACTTCCGTAGAGCCTCCGCCCAGCACCCCCCACTGACCATTGACGGTGCTGCTGTGGAGAGAGTGAGCAGCACAAAGTTCCTGGGGGTGCATCTCACTGAGGACCTCTCCTGGAACTGCAACACCACAACACTGGCCGGCAAAGCTCAGCAGCGCCTCTACTTTCTCCACAAACTTCGGAGAGCGAGAGCACCTGCCCCCACCATGTGCTCCTTCTACCGGGGAACCACCGAGAGCATCCTGACCAGCTGCATCACTGTGTGGTGCGGCGGCTGCACTGCATCCTGTAGGAAGACCCTGCAGCGCATAGTGAGAGCAGCTGAGAAGATCATCGGTGCTCCCCTCCCCTCCCTCCAGGACATCTACAATACACGCCTGTCCCGCAAAGCACTCAGCATTGCGGGTGACTCCACCCACCCCTCCCACTGCCTCTTCAACCTCCTGCCCTCTGGGATGAGAATGAGGAGTCTCAAGGCAAGGACCAGCAGACTGAAGGACAGCTTCATCCACCAGGCGGTCAGGATGCTGAACTCCCACTCAGCACTGACCCCCCTTCTTTCTCTGCTCTCTGCCCGCACAAACATTGGACATTGACACCAACCCCCACCCATTCTCCCCCTCCCACCATTCCCATTCCCAGCCCATTCTTACTGTTTACCATATACTGTTTCAACTGCACATACTCGCGACCACCTTAGCATTTTTTTATTTTTATTTTTATTCAGATCTTTTTGATACTTATATATTTATATTTATATTGCATGCTGTCTTGCACCAGGGATTGAGGGAAACGGCATTTCGGTTCTTGTGACAATAAAGTTTACTTGAATCTTGAATCTTGACTATGACCACTTGCTTTAGTTTATGTGTTTGTAAAAAAAAATTCACTTTTAGGCTGTATTGCCGACGTTCCGCTATAAGCCTAAAATCATTATGGTGTTTTACGTCAAGTTCATGTTGTAGCCTAGTCTAAGACTACCGTCATTCCTGCAGCCTAAAATCATTCATGCTTGAGGCAACATTAACAGTTTTGAAGATGATCTGTTTCTAAAATTTAAAATAATCTCAACAGTTTCCGATAGGCCATTGTTTCCATAGGCTAAAGACGTGTCTAGATCAGTCATGCAGGCTGCGTTCAGTAAAAGATAAATAAATAGCGATCTGTTTTCGGTGCATGTAGGCATATCTGCCTATAAGCCTACGTTGAAATAATTTGATGTTGATGGCGCAGTTGTTGAATTAAACAAATTGATTTCATCCAAATCGTAAAAAACCTCTCCGTGTCATTTTGTGTGCGTGTCTACGATGTTTGTGTGTGCGTAAGTGCGGTATGTTCTTGATTGACCAATTTTTTAATAATATTTGAATTCTTATCAGCGAATATTGAATAGTATTTTTTTGCCAGAAATGCACATCCCTACTGATAAACTAAATGTATGGTTGTTCCAAAATCCCACGGCACACCGTTAGGGAACCAATGTCTTAGATACTTCTGGGTCATTTGAGTCAGTTAGGAACCTTCCTAAGCAAAAACAACTATCAGACCACAACCCAGCTGAACTAGCGCAGGGCAACAGTAGAAACTTCAAACACATGCAACTGAAGTTCATGAGCCAATTAATTCCTCAAATTGCCCATATATGGAGAAAGCCCCACCAAAAGACATTGTAAGGCATTTAAACACATTAAGTCATGTGACACAACGCTAGAAAGATTAGAGTCTCAACTTTTAAGCCCAAGTTATGCTTAAATTATGCTTCTGCGTTGACGCAACGCTGGGGGGTTTACAGACCCTTTTCGTCCCCCTTGCGTCCACCGCAGGGGCCTGACGTGCACCTCCAAAATATCCTAGACGTGTGTCGAGGCGACGCAACACCAACGCAGCGGCTTTGGCTGTGATTGGTCCGCTAACTACATCCGCTGGAGACCGCTTCTCCGGTTTCCACTCATAAACACCACCACAGTGTGATAAATGCTGACTGATTGGCAACAACATAACTTTTGCATTCATGTCTGTAAACTTTTTTTTTTACACGCTAGTAATCCGTATGTAATGACCAGAAGGTCATTCTGGTTGCCCTCTACCGGTGTGGCATTGAATTGCATTTCGACACGTAAACCCCACGCAGAACCATCACAGTCTCATGACTACGTCCAAGCAACTGCGTGGCCATTGCGTGATCACTAGGTGATCACTACGCGGAACCATAACCGACGCTTCAGTCTTCAATCATAACCATTATTAGCTGAACAAAAGACAATTCCAACCGCAGAGAAAATAATAGGCATGTAATAACAAGTTATGAAGTAACAGTTCACATGCACAGCAAAAGCAATCAATTCCACACACACACACACACACACACACACACACACACACACACACACACACACACACACACACACACACACACACACACACACACACACACACACACACACACACACACACACACACACACACACACACACACACACACACACACACACACACACACACACACACAGCTCCACTGCTTTACTTGCTCCATCACTTTTGACTGATGGGCATATTGCTTCATCTCCATTAATATGTTGCTCCATTGGTAAAGCCAATGCCTATATTGCAATGGATATATTGCAATGGACGTACAGATACTGTATATTGTGATAGCCATATGTTAGTTATAGAGCAATAGATTCACCGTTGGTGACCTTTACTGTTATACTTGACTCAATATTAAAGGGTCAAACAACATTATGAAGGTGCACTTTTTAACCATAACAACTTTTCCAAACATTGTCAGCTAATGTGAATACATGCAGGTAGAGGCTTACATTATTGACTGGACTCAACTAGTATTAATTAGTACAACAAGTTTAATTTGATGGACTCTGTGACACACAAGTATAAGTACCACATCTCAACAACTCCGATGTGAAATTTGTTTTGGATACATGTTGAGGGTAGTGGAAGGCTTTTCAGAATTTAGTTTGACTACTGTGGGGCCAACTACCTCATAGGTTACCCGACTACACACACACTGTAAAGCAGACAAACTGACAGACAAAGTAATCCTCTCCATTGTTCTGTTACACCTAGAAAAGCTGATTTGAGCAATTTATTTTTCTCCAATACCAACACCTGCGTGACCCCATTTCCCTCCAAACAAACGGCTCATATAGGAAGTAAAAAGGCCAGTGTGGCAGCCACAGGAGTGGAGGATGGGAGGACTACAAGATCAGAGACATGGTAGGCGTGGAAACACTGACTAAGCAACCCTGTGAGAAAAACCACCTCAGACACCTTTTTTTAAATTTACACCCCAACAGAGCTATAAACCCCTTCTGCCTGCACTCAGCCAGGGGAAAAAACAAATAGCCACACATTCAAATACAGCCAGCCCAAGCATGAGACAGTGGAAGTCTCATGTCATGTACTAGTGAACTCAACATAAGAGCGGTGAGCTGGGGTGCAATACTAGTGCTACAGTGCTAGACCCAAGGGTCTAGCTTTGGAGATGCAAGTTACAAATGAGGCTGTGACAGCAAGGAATCAGGAATCATGTGATTCAGACCCATGAAGACTAGTGTGAGACACATATGGGAATCTTACTGCCTCAGCACTCCCAAGACTCTCCTGGAAATAGAAAGGGACAGAAAAAACAAACCCTACCACCACTTAATGGTGGTGCGATCAATCGAGCAACGATCGATCGTTATCGGACAATATTCAATCTAAATAGTTTGATTAGTGGTCTCTTAAAGGCCCATCAGAAAAGCCGATCAGATGACGCAAAACCTGAGGGATAATTTTTCTATGTGCCAATAAAGTGGCTTGTTGGTCTGGTCTGTTGCATATGTTGCATATATTGCTTCCCAAACGGAGCTCCACAAATCAACACAATAAACTCTGCTTGATGTTGGCACTTGCATCAACCACAGCACAGATGGAGCTCCACACACCCACAGGTAGTTCAACGTCACAAAAAAAACACAGCCTGAGTTCGGAGCAAAGTCAAATGAAGTCAAACGTTCATAAACTGGTAGGTAGTCGACGTAATCGACGACATGAATAATTTGCACTGACGCGTCGTCCCACAACAGTCCAGTCCAGAATTGCACCAGAACGCTAGTCGGCCATCGTTAAAGATGCCATTTAAAACGGAAGAAGAATTCAATCAACAACAATGGCGGCGACGTGTAGCAACAGCAGCACGAACAGCAAGGACGACTCCTTTGTGTCAATAAAGATGTCTTTTTACAACCACTAGAACAAGTTCCGTCTTTGCCTAGTTATTGTACATATGAATGCACAATCTAGATATCACTATCAGTCATTTTATTATTCTTCACACTGAAACGTGAAATTAATGGAAGCTAGGGATGCAAATTATCGATTAATTCATTAATCATTAGTTGATTGACCTTATTGATCGATTAACAATTAACTGATAAGCGGCTTTTTTCCTGAGAATGTAAATTTCTCACGGTAGCAATAGTGTCTTTAACATTAAAAGCAAAATATTGCTTATTTACTGAATAAAAATGCATGTTATATTGCACAATTGATGTTTTATTGTACCAGTTGGGATACTGTGCAGATAATGGCATTTATGTAGTTTAACAAAATAAATGCACAGAAAATTAAAATACATAAAAAATAATTGTGCACTGGCTCACCTGTTGCATGTGAAACATTAAGCAAAATAAAATACATTTTAAATAGAAATCTAAACAATATGGGTAGGCCTAGCCTACACAATATTAAGCCTACATATAATAACCTGGTAAACTATATGAAAAACTTGAAACATTAGCAGCAGCATGAATTGTATTAACTCCCGAAATCCCTCGCCCTCAGTGGTGCTAATTGGCATCATATCTCTTTCAATCATCCCACAAATTCTCTGAGTAATGCCCTCCGCTTTCCTATGGTCGCATACTCGCCTTCCCACCACAGCAGCGATTGTAGGTTGTGAAGGCGACGGTATGGCTACATGCAAGTTGTTCAGGTGGTATCTTAGCGAACTCGTAGAGCTGTTGAATTTAAATGTAGCACCACAGAGTTTGCGTCTTTTTCATCGTTAATTAATCTAAAATGCTCCCACACTCCGTTTTGACCGCCTCATGTTTTTTTTTTTTTGCTGCCTCAAGTTTGTGTCAGGTCTAGCTCTGGCGGCCCGCGAGAATCTCGGGTTACGTTCAAGTACGTCTGTTATGGGATCGTTCTATATTGGTAGTTTCCCCTCCCCTAGTGTTTACATGGAAATGGTATGGCCCAGCGCAAAAGCAGGAAGTGTTCCGTTGTTTGTCTCTGCGAGATCTCAATACAGTTCATGTGATAGAAACACTCCTTGTCTCCTCTCCATTTATAATACACAAACAACGTCCTGTAGGAAACGGTCTTAGAATGCAATGTTCAATTAGTCGACAATTAATTTAATTTAATCAAGTAAATTCTTATCGACAATTAACCCATAGTCGATTAACCGTTTACATCCCTAATGGAAGCTAAATGAGTGAACCTCGAGATTTAATTCAAAGTGTATTACAAAGGTCTACCTCCGTATGGCTGTGCTATGTTTTTTTTTATTTCTGTTAACTTTATACTTTATGAGATATTTGGGATCCAAAATGCAAATAAAATCAGATAACACTGAGCCTAGCTTTCCAATCGTTACGTTTGACTCCGCTATTTGCTTTCCAGCTGTCAACTCTCAGGCAGCCTCAACAGAATTTAACTCAATGATCACAGGCATTCCTATGCACAAGTAATTCCCACGTGGAATTACATTTTCTAGTTATTGTGCATAGAAATGCACAATCCTGTTATCCCTTTTCTGTTTTTCTTATTCTTCCCACCAAAACGTGAAATTAATTCAGGTAATTGAGGATCATATGATACAATTCAAACTTCATGACAAAGGTCTTGTTGAGCCTAGGTGTGCTACTATATTTTCATATTTGTAAACTTTATACTTTTTGAGATACAAACGATTTAAAAAGTAAAAATATAATAGGCTTTCAATGGCTCACAGTCCTCGCGCTGTGTAGCGCGAGGACTACTAATTACACGCAGCTGTGTGAACCGTATCGTCGGCTCCACTTCGTGCTCCTAGCGATAACGTTTGATTCGCTTGTAAGACTCGCCTTTGAGATATATTTCTGAAATTACATTATTATTATTCACACCGAAACGTGAAATTAATGGAAGCTAAACGACTAAACCTCGACTGTATTGTAGCGAGCGGCGGGTGAGACGAAAACAGACAAGGAGAGATTTCTCATACCGAACACGGTAGATTTATTGAGGTGGAAAACACACTCACTACTGGAACGTCCGCTCTAACTGTATGGCACAACCCAACGTCAAAACGTGACCACCAACGAACCACTCGCCTTCCTCTTTCCCACAATTCTTCCCTCCCCTACCCCGGGAACCTGGGAGTTGTAGTCCTGCCATCCCGGGATGCTACACTATCACAAAGGTCTACTTCCGTATGGCTGTGCTTTATATTTTTCTTTTTTGTAAACTTTATACTTTGTGAGATATTTGCAATTTAAAAAAAAGAGCAAATAAACTCATAGAGATAACAGTGAGCCTAGATTTCCAATTCAGACTCAACTGAATTCAACTCAATGATCACGGGCATTCCTATGCACAAGTAATTCCTCGCGTGGAATTACATGTTCTAGTTTGTTTTCTTATTCTTCCCACCAAAATGTGAAATTAATTCAGCTCTTCTTACTGGATCAATATGATACAAACGTCATGACAAAGGTCTTGTTGAGCCTAGGTGTGCTACTATATTTCCATATTTGTAAACTTTATACTTTTTAAGATGCAAATGATTTAAAAAGTAAAATTATACTCCATTAAATGATGAGATTACAATGGGTGTGTATTGCGTTGAATAATTAGTGTTAGAGTGCAGCTACAGTGGGAGAGAGCCAGAAAAATAAAAATCTATTTCTACGCTGCTCCTGGCCACAATTTACAATGTACACACATGATTTTTTCCAACTTTGTAGACAAACGTGTTCTGTCTCTCACAATGTGATCAAAACATCGGAGAGACTTACACAATTCGAATTAGCAGCCTCTAAGTGCGGCCAGTCTGTCTCTGCTCCTCATTGACTCCAATACAAATATTTTCCAAGAGAAGCAGGAAGGAGCCCTGTTTTAAACTTGCGAGTGTCTCCCAAATATTTACTCTAGAAACATTGTAGAAACACCAAATTGTTCAGGAAGTCCTTACAGCGACGATGGTTGTGTTTTTTTTTCTGATAGGAGCTACCGTTTTGTCAGAATAAGCCCAAATGTGAGACCAGTGCCGAGGCAGAAAATGGCTCTTTTCCTCAACGTCTCTGTCGACATCGCGCGTGCTTGCGTGTGTGGGTGCTTGCAATTTCTCTGATTAATAACAGCTGTATCGAGAACGGCGCTCGCTCTTTGTTATTGTTACTCTATGTCTCTCTACCAACGTGCTCTCTCTCTCTCCGTCTTTCTCTCGTCATCGGACACAAATAAAATTAAATGTTTCTATTTTGCGTTAATTATGTTAATTAATGCTTTTGTGTTTTCTTGTATTATCGGTTCAAGTTGTTGTACTTGCTCGAGGAAATCGTAAATATTGTAACATGTTGGAGGAGTGTTTCCCAGAATGCATTGCAACATTCTGGCATTCTGTGTCATTACATGTTATTGCTATTAGATAGGGTTTGGAGGCAATTGTTCAGGACATGTTGGGTTCCTTGCATTTCACTGTTTCATTACGTTCACTTTGTTGACTGTTGTTTTTGGGATGAGTCAGGGAGCACCATTGCTAGACTGACTGTGGTATCTTGTGATGACCCTACCACTCTTTATAACGCTGTGTAAAGTCCACTTGTGACCGTGTCATAATAACGCGACTTGTAAATCAGAGTTCATCAATCTGCGCTGTGCTTGCCGTAGCTCGCCGCCACAACATGATTTCTACAAAGATAAATCATTTTCGATGTTGACTACGAGATTCGATAGTGGTCAGACTGCATTTAAGGAAACAGTGTTTTAAGATGTCGGTACGCGGGAAAGCAGTGATTGGAGATGGCGATTTCAATTAGGGAATGTCTTAAATTAAACTAGGCTTGTTAATGGTTTAATGATTTTGTTAATGCAGTTTGGTAAGTTTGAAGACTGACTGATGGCTTTTCTTTTTTTTTCTTTATAGACGCATTCTTATAAAATCATAATGTTACTGGTATTAATTGTTTGAAACCTCTGAAGAATGTCATCATAATGTACACACTCCGGCAGTATCACCCGTGCCTAGGGTTGGTAATGAATAATCGATGATCGATTGTTTGTAAGAATTTATTCGACTAAAATTCTAAGCCTAATGAATAATCGATCTAGTCGCGCGCATTATGAGAACAGCTATAACTTCCGGTATCTTGCGAGACAACAGACGAGCAGAGATGAAGCGGGCTAGGAGAAGTGCAGTGTGGGACCATTTCTCTAGAAAAGACGATAACCACTACTGTTGAGCAGAGTGATGCCACTGACAGAGCAGGATCACTGCCGCGGGGAAGTGCTACTGCAAGTGCCATAGCTGCGCTTTTGGCTGACAATTACACTGCTAGTCCAAATGATGTAGGTGCGGAATTGGATGGCTATCTCAAAGACCATCCACCTCCCCTGGATACAAATCCCACAGACTGGTGGAAAAACAATGCAGGGAAATACCCAAGACTGGCTAAATTGTCACAGCGCAATCTATGTATACCGACGACCTCCGTCCCATCTGAGCCTTACCCCAGAACATGTGAATATGTTGATTTGTATGAACAAGAACACATAGGTAGGGACATGCAGGGAGTTGTTTATTAGCCTACTTTTGTTTGTTAGCCCATTTCTCACCTTACTGTAGCCTGTAAGGTAGCCTACATCTCGCCAATACGTTGCCACGACACGTCAGTTTATAACAGCTCAATGATCTAATATGGCAATAAGCCAGGTTTTGATATTGTTATTGTGTATTTGTGTCCAATTTGATGACCGTCAATTTCGTTCAAAGCCTACGGTAAAGTAATCGAAGTTAAAACTCAATTGTTAAATAGGCTAATTGCCGCCAGCGTTGAGCTGAAGTCTAACAGAATACAGTCATTAGACCGTGTTATTTCATAAAGTCATTATTTTCCAATGTTATTATTGTTGTTATTTTTCAAAGGTCTAGTCTAGGCTGTCGCCTACTTTTTTTTTCAAAGTGATCAGGCAGTGATGCGTTTGCATAGCCTACTTGTTAAAAATCTGTTGGATGCCATAATGCACTGTGATAAACTAAAGTTGACTACTAAATGGCGTATTTCCTTAATACATCTATTTTTGATAAATCAGTCCTGTCGTGTGCGTGTTTTGACCTTCATTTGTGTGGGGGTGATGGTGAAGGCAAAACCATGTAGATGGCTCTGAACGGGGACAAGTGACGTCATGCTTTTGTGAATAATCGATTAATTGTTTGATAACGTTATCAATATTCGAACATGAAAATTCCTGAAAAGTCCCAACCCTACCCGTGCCCTTTCAGAATTTCCCTCGAGGGAATTTTGAATTTTCTAGTTATTATTATTCACACCGAAACGTGAAGTTAATGGAAGCTAAACGACTGAACCTTGACTGTATTACAAAGGTCTACTTCGGTATGGCTGTGCTTTATATTTTTCTTTTTTGTAAACTTAATACTTTTTAAAAAAAGCGAATAAACTCAGAGATAACAGTGAGCCTAGATTTCCAATTATTACGTTTGACTCCGCTAATTGCTTTCCAGCTCAGGCAGACTCAACTGAATTCAACTCAATGATCATGGGCATTCCTATGCACAAGTAATTCCTCGCGTGGAATTACATTTTCTACTTTAAAGCTGTTAGCGCTACCAGTCCGGACATGTTTTTAATCTGTCCGTCTGTTTCAAATTTGGGGATTTCGAATTTTGGGAGATTCCTGACGAGCAATGCCATGTTAAATAAATGTAAAAAAATATTGAAATGTTAACAATAATGTAATATTATATTACGTATTATATATATTATAATGTTATACATGTTTTGATATCGACATTGTGTGAATAGTTACATTACATACATAATTCAACATTTATTTAACAAACCTCCCAATAACAGTATTTTTTTTATAAAAAACTCAGAATGCACTGTTCCAAATCATTATGCACAACAGAGTTTCAAACATTTTATAGGTTTTAAAGAACTGAAAATGGTAATTTGTTGAATTTGCGGCATTAGGAGGTCATATTTATGGAAATCAAAAGCTATTTCAATCAAAAACATTTTAACAGGCCAATTACTATTACAATTCTTGCGTCCATTGAGCTTGTGAGTTTTTGAAAAGATTCTGCTTGAAATTCTTTGCGGGATGTCAGAAAAGCCTCCCAGAGCTGCTGTTTGATGCAAACGGCCTCCCACACCCACATAGATCCTTTGCTTGAGGATGCTCCAAAAGGTTCTCAATAGGGTTGAGGTCAGGGGAGGATGGGTGCCACACCATAAGTTTCTCTCCCTTTATGCCCATAGCAGCCAATGACACATAGGTATTCATTGCAGAATGAGATGGTGCATTGTCATGCATGAAGATGATTTTGCAGAAGGCACTGCTCTTATTTTTATACCATGGAAGAAAGTGGTCAGTCAGAAAACTATATATACATTCTATATATACTTTGCAGAGGTCATATTCACACCTTCAGGGACCTTAAAGGGGCCTACCAGCTCTCTCCCCACGATTGCAGCCAAAACATCACTCTGCCACCTCCTTGCTGAAGTTGCAGCCTTGTTGGGACAGGGTGGCCATCCACCAACCATCCAGTACTCCATCCATCTGGACTATCCAGGGTTGCACGGCACTCGTCAGTAAACATGAAAATGAGACTTTGTGCATTTCTGGGCCCACTGAAACCGTTTCTCCTTGTGAGCATTGGTTAGGGGTGGCCAAATAGTGGGTTTATGCACAACTGTAAGTCTCTAGAGCAGGGGTGTCAAACTCAAATTCACAGTGGGCCAAAATTAATAACTGGGACGAAGTCGCGGGCCAAACTCCACCCATCCATCCATTTTCTGTACCGCTTATCCTCTAGAGCAGACATGAGCAAACTACGGCCCGTTGTGCTTTTTAATCCGGCCCGCCGAACTTGTCCAAATGATAGTTAAAAACCCATGGATGTGTAGAAACCTAATTCATTTCCCTTTTTCACCCTTTCCCCTGCAATACTCTCGTTTCCCCAATAGACGCTGCTGTGCGTAAATGCGCACATTGCTCCTAATGTGTCCTTTCTAGTTTATGCTGCAGGCAGGATATTTAATCCAGTCTATCACCCACAATCCGTCCATGATTTTGCGGGGTTTAAAACAATTAGAAATTATTGAGCTTGAGTATTTCATTGTAATATTATGTTTTGAATGTTGAAAGTGATTCCATTGATCTTTTTCCAGTAAATGTTGATTTCTTTAACTTTGCACCTTGGATTGAAATGTATAAAAAACAGACGCAATCTCAAGGTTTGATAAATTACATTGCGTGTCCAAATGCTCCTGGCCCGGCCCCTCTGTCAAATTTTAGAACCCACTGTGGCCCGCAAGTCAAAAAGTTTGCCCACCCCTGCTCTAGAGGGTCGCGGGGGGGCTGGAGCCAATCCCAGCTACAACGGGCGAGAGGCGGGGTACACCCTGGACAGGTCGCCAGCCAATCACAGGGCTAACATATAGAGATGAACAACCATTCACACTTACATACACACCTATGGTCAATTTAGAATCACCAATTAACCTGCATGTTTTTGGTCTGTCGGAGGAAGCCGGAGTACCCGGAGAGAACCCACGCAAGCACGGGGAGAACATGCAAACTCCACACAGAAAGGTCCCAGGTGGATTCGATCCCAGAACCCTCTTGCTGTGAGGCGACAGTGTTAACCACTGCACCACCGTGCCGCCCAAGCGGGCCAAACTCAATATTTATTATAATTTTGCTGCAATTGTGCATGTTTTCCCTTCTCTTCAGATATATAATGTTGAACCTTTCTATATGGAAACAAACTTTAGTTTTGCATAAACATTGAATCTGGAACAAGCCAAGCTTAATATATAAACACATGAGAATTTAAATTTGAAATGAAACACACATCAGCCTTCTGCCCCCCACCTGTCTTGAAAGCTCCTGTCATCTATCGTTTGGCCACTTTTTGGAGGGGTGGATTAAGTTTGCCCGAGGTGACTGGTAGTATGGATGCTAGGGGTGGCACGGTTTTTGAAAACTGCTCCGAACCGTGCGGATGGCATGTCACGGTTCGGAATGTGTGTTCGTCGTACGGTCCTACGGTTCAGGCTAGGGCTGGGCGATTAATTGAATTTCGATTTCGATTACGATTTTGGCTTCCCTCGATCATTAAATCAAGATAATCGTAATAAAACGATCATTCTGCCACCCGCCGTGTTTTGTGTGGTAAATGGAGCGAACCATTCTTTCTCCACCTGCGCCCTCCGCTGCGCCCCGCCCCCGCCTGAAAACTTGCAAGATATGTCACGCGACCGTGTCTGCACCTCAAGCGAATACGACCGATCTATTTAATCACTTAAAAGTCCGCACACAGAGTAATTCATGACCAAGCAATGAAGGAAAAATGAAAAGCTCCTCCACTCCTGCCACCGCAACACAGTCCTCAATTAAGGAGACCCTATACAATGCCACCCCATATCCAGCCAGCTCCCGCAGGCATAGAGAAATAACAGATGCAATCGCATACACGATTGCCAAAGACATATGCCCTATCAGCACCGTTAGCGACCCGGCGTTCAATAAACTGATAAACACATTGGACAAGCGGTATGTGTTACCACCACGTCACCATTTCAGTAGAATTGCGCTGCCTGCCCTTTATGACGAACGTCGCGGAAAAGTTTGTGCATTATTACATGATAACTATTCTTTAAATACTCTAGCCTAATTGTGGATGATTAAGCTATACATGCTGAAATATGTTTCTGGAGTGTTAAAGATTAAAAGAAAAAAATAACAACAAGAACCGTACCAAACCGAAAACCGTGACCCTAAACCGTGATACGAACCGAACAGTAGATTTTGTGAACCGTGCCACCCCTAATGGATGCTAATGATTGTCAACCAAAAGGAGGGGGCGCTTGGCAGTCTCGGCTGATGCGCAAGGCACTAACAAAGCATTCTGGGATTTGTAGTATTAGCGGTGCATGTGCTATATACTGGCAGGCCAGCTTTAATACACATTTAATATGATCCCGTGGGCCAAATATTATTACACCGTGGGCCAAATTGGGCTTGAGTTTGACAGCTGTGCTCTAGGGGATCTTACTCCTTGAAGTTTGCGGGACCCCAGAGGCACCAGCAGCTTCAAATACCTGTTTGCTGCTTTGTAATGGCATTTAAGCAACTGGCCTCTCAATCCGATGAATTTGTCTGGCAGAAACCTTCCTCATTATGCCTTTATCTGCACAAACCCTTCTGTGCTCTGAATCAGCCACAAATCTCTGCACAGTGCAATGATCACGCTTGAGTTTTCGTGAAATATCTAACTTTTTCATACCTTGTCCAAGGCATTGCATAATTTGACGTTTTTGGCAGCCGAGAGATCCATTTTCTTGAACATATTGCTTGAAACCCGTAGCCTGCTTAATAATGTGGAACGTCCTTAAGTAGTTTTCCTTTAATTGGGCTCCCCTGGCAAACAAATTATCACAGGTGTCTGACATTTATTTCAGTGATCCAAAGAGCCCTGAGACACAATATAATAATAATAAAACTAGTAATAATAATAATAATAATAACCTGAAGCATTCAAATATTAAATAAAAAAACATGTTGCAGTTCTTGTAACTCAAGGACAGGGCCTGTATCTCTAAAAAGCCATAATGGTTCCTAGCATTTATAGTGTTCAGTAGGCTGGTGTTCCCTCTGGGAAGGAAAACAAGCGTGACTTCAAGGTTCTATACCCCCTCCTTGTTTCCTATTGTGAAATGCTGTGATGAAGGGGACCACCATGGTTCTGGACAATGGCCGAAAATATGGCTGAAAAAATCATGTGAGCAGACAAAGGCTGAATCTCAATTCTCTATCTTAGCCCTTCCCCTTGGTTTTGCGCGTTCACATGAGACCAAGGGCTGTCTCAATTCTCTTTTCGACCGAGGAGAAGGGCTAAGGGGAAGGGGTATACACCCCTTGAAACCAAGTGAGATTGGGAGCTTACTTGAAACCAAGGGGTACCCATTACAATGCGCAACCGGCAACAATCGCGGCCAGATCTCAACGAGAGTCACATAAATGTAAGTATTTTCGGCTGAAATAATTGATTTGAAATTTACGAAAGTGTTGTTTTGTGCTCTAAACAGTCCTGTACCTATATATTTGCAACCATATTCTTAATCGAAACTTTTTCGAAAATCGGTATGCGAACGTTACATTGCTGAGTGCACAACTGCATTTCTCTGACTAGCAATGAACTCCATGCATGTCTAGTTTACTAAACACAATTAGCAGCGAATTCCGTTTGATAACAGTGTAGACAATTAGAGACAAATCGATACGTGCTTTACATATATCGTCCTTTTTCACACAGGAACGCCGGAGGAAACCCGGCAGCTGATACGTTTTCGACACGAAAACGAGCAGAAATGTCCGAAATCAAAATACGCTTCAAAGCAAATGTGGGAGTGAGTCATGCGTTCAATGTTGTAGCCATTCATAATAGTAAATAAAGACATGTTGGTTAACAAAGACATTGTTTCTGAACATCAATGAAATTCAAAACCGTATTAACTGAAAAAGATACAAAACACCCGTGCAGTTTGTAGGCCTATAACAAATTGTCAATATTTTGTCGTCAATGTATGATGACGTAACCGTAACGAGTGTTGTCTCAATTCATAGGGGCATGTAGCCCTTACCCCTCTGTTTCAAGGGCCAAGGGAAAGGGGAAGGGCCAAGGGGAAGGGGAAGGGGTAGGATAGAGAATTGAGATTGGGCCAAAGAAAGTTCTGGTTTTGAGTCAGTGTTGTAGACCAGTCTACACGTCTTTTTACATAACCATCCCATTGATGAACAATGCAATCAAAAAATAAATATATATATATATATATATATATATGATATAATGGGATATGGCTGAAACTCACAATCATACCCAGAGAAAGCATGTATGGAATAGAACTTGGAAAGATTACGGAGGGTTATTTAGCAGCACTGCATTTATCCATAGCCCTCTGGCTGCTGGTCCTACCTTGTGAGAGTAGTGTGGGTCCATGATACGTGCCAGGCCAAAGTCGCCGATCTTTAGGACCAGGTCTTCCGTGTTGACAAACAGGTTGGCGGGCTTGAGGTCACGGTGCAGCACGTTGGCAGAGTGTATATACTTGAGGCCCCTGAGCAGCTGGTACACGAATAGCCTGGCGTGGCCCTCGGAAAGGAGGCCCCGCTCCAGCACCTTACACAGATCCGTATCCATGTACTCCTGCACAATGTATACCGAGTTGACCTCGGCCAGGGACACAGCGTCCTCCGTTAGCCTGTGACCACTGGGGCCCAGCGTCTCAAACACCTAAAATGTCCAAACAAAAAAAGCCAAGTTTAAATGTTCTTCTAAACCAGACTGAAGCAAATGTGGACAAACTTATTTAACCTTTTTTTAAAATCTATTTACAGGTCAGTGGCAACGCAAATATGTATAATTTTGCAGTAATTGGAAAAAGACAAGAGATTACTCAACCTGCCTAGTGAAGACAACCTTTAATTTGTCCTGCACCAAAATATCTTATGTATTTGGTATTGTATTTGGGTTGTGAAGGATAAACCGATGCAACCGGATATTCGGTTTAACAAGTGAGAGACACGGCTGCGTCGGTAGCAGCCTCCTCAATCGATACGAATTAGCCATGAACTCCTAGATGAATGGGCTGTAGAGTTATGGATCGGGTATCGCGAGACTTGGAACTGCTTCACACACTTACAATTTGCTTCAGCATCTCTAAAACAATGTGTGCTGAAGCTGCCCGCAAAACGATTCTTGTGCAATCTCCATAGCTACCTAGCTAGCCTAAATGAGTGATAGACAAGTGACAAGAAGGAAAATGGAGGGGGTTAAGGACAGCGGTGATAATGCACCAGGAAAGATTTTCAACGCATCGGGGAAACAAAAATCTAAAGTGTGGACCGTTTTTGGGTTTTATAAGAAGGGAGTAGGGCTGCACGATATATCGCAATAATACCGTTATCGCGTTATCAACGCTTGCGATAGACGTACCGCAAAGATTACTTAAACTGCGATAGTCTATGCGCCGTACATTCACACGCCGCATCTCAACATATTTGGCCAATCAGATCCGAGAAGCCCGCCCCCTACCCACGTTAGCGCATGGTGTTTTAGATGTGGAGAGGAGAGACTGAGGGCCTCATTTACTAACATTTGCGACCGCAGCGTAATCTGTGCCAGCGCCGAGCCGTTATTTGCGCAGCATTCGTCACTGCACTTTACGTTGTATTTATCAAACCCGTACTTCATCAGGCAATCAGTGCCATACTCCGCCCTAGAGTAATTAGCGCACCGTTAAAAGAAGGGAGAATTGGCCTGCGTGTTTGCGTAACCATGGACGATCCAAGAAAAAGAAAAAAAAAGTTCAGCGACCAGGAAGTAGAGCTATTGGTACATGAAGTGTCGGCGCGGTGCCTTTGTCGGTGTCTTCTTCTTGCTCTTACAACAGCTGCCATGTCCTTGTTTACAGGCTCAAGCAAAACCCGCTTCCTGGTTTACACCTGCTTTTATGAGGCGGAGATTTGCGCTCCAATTAGAGTCGCGCACTTCTCAGGCAATCTTAGATAATACCACGCAATACATAATAAGGCGCACTTAACGCGTTACCTCCCAGCTCTTTGCGATTCACTCCCACTTCCCCTGATACACTCCCATTTATGCATATGTATGAGGTGGGATGCGCAACTTGCCTATCGCCTCTTCAGAGGCAGGCTATTTGCGCATTTACCCCGTTGCGCCACGTTAGTAAATACGGTTCCATGTTTTTACGCCTATTTTACCCGCAAATTACGCTAGAAATGGGTGCAATTCTGTTAGTAAATGAGGCCCACAGTGTTTGTTCTCCAGTTCAACACATGCACTTTAGTTTAACTACTATTGGTGCTGATTGTTTCTTTTGTCAGCTTTTTTTGGCCAATATCTCGCCATAAAGGGGGCAAGGTGGCCAGAATTGCAGGTGTAGCTGCATTTTTCAATAAAAATAATGTTGGAATGAAAACAATGCATTTCTTTTTTCATTTCTGCATCAGTCTATGTTGGCAGCAAGTAGAGTGAGCAAACACATTAAATATCGCAAGACATATCGTTACCGCAATATAAATAATGTTATCGCATATCGCATGTTTTCCTAATATCGTGCAGCCCTAGAAGGGAGGGAAGCTTGATAGAAGCCATGCTATTTGTAAGCTGTGTAGAGCATCTTAGACGTACACCAGCAGCACTACAAATCTCGACCAGCATGCAAGGAGGAAACACGGTCAAAAGAGTACGTCGGTGAGTTCAAGACCCGTACCAAGCACTGCAAGCAGTAGCACACAGCCGGGGAACATTATTTCTAACATTTTCGCGCAACTTGGTCACATAGATGGAGATAAGAATGTGGTTGCTGCTTTGTCCTTTCCCTCTGGCTCTCCAGGCCTGAGGCCACATTTTCTGTAATAAAAGTGTATTGTTTTTTAAACGTGTCGTAACCTGTGTATCTAGATGCGTATCGAATCCTTTATCACAGAGAGATGTGCAACCCTAGTATTTGGAGGAATTACTCTATAATGGAGTTTCACTTTTTAGTGTGAAATAAGAGTAGTAAATTACAAAAAGCAATTTCATAGAAAGTTGGGATCCAAATCAACAAGTATAATTATAGGTTTAAGATTGTATTTTATCATTATGGATGCAGACTAGATCCCTTAAAAATAAATAAATTAATTAATAACTAAATAAAATTGACCTTGGTGCACATGTACAGTACCATTCCGCTCCATAATCTGTATTTGAATAATTGTATTTACATGGGAAAAAATAAATCTGAACAATCGTGGTCTATGTGACCAAGTAGAACGACAGTAAGAGTCAAATTATCCATAATGACGATGGTTCAATATAAGGGAGGGCAAAATGACACTATGTGAACGATACTAAAGTGTCCATGAAACATCACCGAGCATATTGATACCTACGCAGCAATAATGGCACTTGATTTATAATAATAATCATGGAGCTAAGTGGGACTGTGCATATGCTACGCAACTCCCATTTTGTGGAGGTAATAGCCTTTACATTTTTCAACACACAGTCCTCTAATTGGTTCCATAGTGGTAAACTACATTCAGACTTATAATTATCACAATCTCTTATGTCTTAATCATTCATTAAGTCTTGTTTTGGGTAAAAACTCTCATGAATAGGGATGGCCTAGTTTTAGTTATCAAATCGGGAAACAACCTCAAAAACGAATGTCTCAAAAACATTAATGTATTATAGAATTCTCCAAATGCTCACCATAATATCGTAATAACTATCTAATAACTATCGTAATAATAATAACTGCCATTCACACATCTATATTACAATTAAAAAGTGTTTAAAAAGTGAAATTACAATATTATTTAATCCTCCAAATACATATAAACACAGATATTTTGGTGTAAGGACGGACCATCTGTGACACGATTCAGCACTTCTGAAACCATGTAACATAATATAAGATACTGTAATCTGATACTGATCTGATACTGTAATGGTAAAAAAGGCTAGCCTAATTTAACTGTTCAGGGAGCCCCTCCCCTCCATCTTTCCCACATACATACATTCCTACGTCCCGTGAATGACAAGACAACCTATATAGCCCACAGGCTATTTAGGAGGTGGAAGAGTCTCTCAATCCAGTGTGGAAGATTTGATTCCCAGATGTGTCTCAACTTTGCTGTTCATCTGTGTCAACTTTTTGCTAATCAAAAACTGGAAATGTATTCTTGTTAATGTTAAACAGTTGACATGGAGGATGTTTGAATGTCTATTTTGCTACATAATACATTTTGTTAATGTTTGTGAACCATAGATATTTAGTTGGCCTTTCATTTTCAAAATACCTATATATTTCTTTAGGTTATCGGTCTAAAAACGTCCGTAGAATTTTTTTTAATGAAAGCTGAAAAATATATAATAAACCCAGAGAGCAAGTGAGACACTGGTGAATTATGGTAGACATTGTGAGAGAAAAGTTGTGTAAAGGACAAATAAAAACTAATAAATGATGGTGGTGAGAACAAGACTCCACTACCAAAAAGAAGTCCACATTATTTGGTGTGAATGTTTTGTGTCTAGTTTTGTGCAAGATTCACACAAGACAATGGAAGTCAAACTAGCATACATTGCAAGCAGTCTTTTGCCATAGTAGCTGCACTGCAGGGTAACACCACAAATGTAAATAATCACCTTAAACATCACCAGAAACAGCATTCTGACAAAGCTGTAAATGTGGCATACCCCAAGAAAACGTCAGCCAAAAAATCCCTGCCGCCTGACCAGAACCATCACGGGAACCTCATACACTGAATCACTGTACCCATCAAGGTCACAAAAGGCAGATTTTAGAGGCTTTCACAAACCACTTGAACCACAGTAAAGGTCATTGCTCCTATCATCAATGTGCAAAACGAAGGATTTAGGAAAATTATCAACACCCATTGAGCACCACTCAATGCCCTGCCGTAACTATTTCTCAAAGGTTGCAAAACCGGCTATACACTTAAAGACAGAATTGAGGGAGGTACATAATGTTTCAGCAACCACAGACAAGATGGCGGCGCGTTTACACGCTGCAGCCGGTGGTCTGACTAGAAAGTGCAAATTAGTTGTTATATACCAGGTTGTTTTGAGTCTTTTCACTAAAACACCTTGGCACATACATCATACAGCCGACAGGAACTTATTATCATTGGGTTACGCAATCCCGTCAACTTTATCGACGATCTCGGGACCACAGCTGAGATCAGTAAACTCGCGGGGCAAACCACGATCGCCCCCCGCCTAGGTGCACCGAAAGGCGGCGGCAGCAGAAACACATTCACCGAGGCTGCCGGGGAGGCCTTAGGGACAGACTTCACCTCACACCGCACAGGACTGCCCTTCCCAGCATCTTCCTGGCCAATGTCCGATCCCTGGTGAATAAAATGAACGAACTACTTGTATGTCTGTGGATTACCACCAACAAACGGATTATGGACTGCAATCTCCTGATTTTCACGGAAACCTGGCTTAACCCTTCCGTCCCGGACAATGCTATTAACCTGGCGGAGCGCAACGTTCTCAGAGCAGATCGGACGGCTGACTCGGGTAAGAGCAAAGGTGGGGGTTTGTGGATCTATGTCAACAATGCTTGGTGTACTGATTTCTCCATCATTGAAAGCCACTGCTCTGAGAACGCAGAATATCTCATGGTTAAATGCAGACCCTTTTACCTACCGAGGGAATTCACATCTGTATTCATTACAGCCAGTTATATCCCCCCTGATACCAATGCCTCGCTTGCGATGAAAGAACTGCATTCTGCCATTAGCAAGCAACAAACTACACACCCCGATGCAGCCTTCATTGTTGCGGGTGACTTCAGTCACTCAAACTTAAAGTCTGTTCTCCCCAAATTTAAGCAGCATGTCTCCTGCCCCACCAGGGGAGACAAAACTTTAGACCATGTTTATACTAACATGGCCGACGCATACAAATTCATCCCCCTCCCCCACTTAGGACAATCAGACCATGTCTCTTTGTTCCTACTCCCAAAGTACTCCCCACTTATCAGACGTTTGAAGCCCACAGTGAGGACAATCAAGATCTGGCCAGAAGGGGCAGAGGCTAAACTGCAGGAATGTTTTTCAAACCATGACTGGAGTAAGCACTCCTCGGAGACAACCCTTGACTCCCACACGGACATCACCTCCGCTGTTCTGGACTACATGAGGTCCAGCACAGACAGTGTCACTACACTAAAAATAATTATTACATTCCCTAACCAGAAGCCATGGATGAACGGGGAGGTCCGAGCCCTGCTGAAGGCATGCAACATCGCCTTCAGAGGGGCATCACTGAGGCCAAACGCAACCACAAGCTGAGGATCGAGGAGCACTTCACGAACGGCTCCGACCCCCGACGCATGTGGCAGGGCATCCAGGCCATCACAGACTACAGACCCGCTCACATTACCACCCAATCCTGCGACGCCTCCCTACCTGAGGAACTCAACCTCTTCTATGGGCGCTTTGATACAGACAACAAGGAGGTGGCCATCAAGGAGGTGCTCCCTGCAGGCCATCAACCCCTCACACTCTCCCCCTCCGACGTGTTTGCAGCACTGAGCAGGATTAACCCACGGAAGGCAGCTGGTCCTGATTAGTAATGCGCGATATAAACGAAACACGATATAAACGATAAAAAACGGCCTACGATAGAGATTTTAATTCTATGCTCTATCGCGATAACGTGAGTTGATGACGCAATCTTCCGACTCGCAAAATTTAGGGCCACGAGTTGCAACCGGCATGATCTGGTAACCATGGCTGAAGGCGAAACGGAGCAGCTAAAAAAGACCGGTGCTACTTCCATAATTTGGAATTGGTTTGGTTTTAAGCCGTCTGACGAGCAGCAGAAAGAGATACTCTGTAGAGTGTGTGGGGCAACAGTTCTGGCTAAGAGCGGGAACACGACGAATCTCTTCTACCACCTCAAAGCTAAACATGCTATTGAATATCAAGAGTGCCAGGCAACGCAGCAAAAGCCAAACTCCGGTCGAAAGAACGCAGGACAGAAACAACAGGGACTGATCCAGTCCTCCATCCAACAATCATTTTTGAAAGGTACTCCTTACAAAAGAAATAGCCCACGGTGGATAGAAATTACAGGGGCCATAACCGTTTACTTGTGTAAGGACATGGTCCCTTTTCAAACAGTAGATAGACGCGGCTTTAAAGCCATGATCGGAGCTATCAATCCTCGATACGAGGTGCCTAGCCGCAAATACTTCACAGAAACGGAGATGCCAAAATTGTATTTCGAGCTCCGCAAAAAGGTGGAAAAAGAGCTCTTTGACTTGAAATACTTTGCCACTACTACGGACCTGTGGTCGAGCCGTACCATGGAGCCTTTCCTCAGCCTGACCATTCACTATTTAACGGACGATTGGAATCTTGGCAGTCGGTGTTTGCAGACGTCGTATTCCCCGCTGAACATACGGCCGAGGAGATAGCACAAGGGCTCAAGGAAGCACTTGAGTCATGGGGTTTTAAAGAAGAACGCTAAGTGTGGATCACTACTGATAATGGATCGAACGTGGTCAAAGCAGCGTCTCTGAATGATTGGACCAGGCTGCAATGCTTCGGACACAGGTTGCACCTCGCCATCGGTAGGTTAAATATTTTGTGCATAATATTTTAACATTAAAGTGTAATATTTGCCTATAATACTGCGTAGTAATGTTGCATTTGCGTTTAGAGATGTAGACTTTACCTTTGTTCAGTTAGCCAATGCTATTTTTTTTAATGTTGCATTTTTGTTAAGTGATGTTCATTCAATCCTAATCAAGCATTAAGTAGTTGGTGTGTGTGTGTGACAGAGAGAGAGAGAGAGAGAGATGAAATTAAATAATACTATCTTATTTGTCAACAGAAAAAAGTGTGAAAGACCCCCAAATCGACTGTGCTGTTGCCTTATGCAGGAAGATTGGGAGTTCCCTTTCCCATTCTTGGAAAAGAAGAAAAGTGTTGAAGAAAGCCCAGGGAGAGCACAATCTTCCCTTACATCGGCTCATCACAGAAACACCTACAAGGTGGGGGTCACGCCAGATGATGATCCAGAGGGTGCTTGAACAAGAGAGGGCCCTATCACAGGTACTGAAAGCAGATAGGAAAACCAGACACCTGGTGCTCACTTGGCAAGATACAGATGTCTTGGAATCTATAAGCAAGACCCTCGGCCCACTGCTGGGATTCACAAATGCGCTATCTGGAGAACAGTATGTCAGTGTGTTGTACATCAAACTGGTTCTCCATCTTTTCAACAACACTGTTCTTGCTCCAGCTGATGATGATACAGAGCTGACCAAGGACATGAAAAGATCACCCCGGAGTACTTAAAGTGATGGTTCGGAGTAAAATTCACCCTGAGGTAATTTCCACCAATAATCCAGCCAAATACCCCCTCAGATGCATTTTTAGCGACGGTCAATATTTATCAAGTTTAGGAGTATCAGCCGAATGGCTTAGTATTGGAGTGTCCGGTACTGTGTGTATATCTCGTAAATTACCCCACTAATAATGCATGGATTGTTACCCAACTTCTGTAGTAGTACATATATGGTCTGTACTCACAAAACGAGGCATTTTAAAGTTTGTAAGTACACCAGGAGTTTATTTAAAAGAGCACTTTTCTGATAGCTTCAACTAGCTGTTGCTAAGGCTACTGCTGCGTCGATGTCTCTTCCGTCTTTCCGGATAAGTTCGTAAAAGTCCTCTTCAAAACTCACAAGTGTAAGGAAAAAGTTAGTGAATTCAACACTCCATCTAATTTCAAGTATTCAATTATTCCAGTTGTCAATACATTTCGATGGAGTGTTGAATTCAGCTAGTTGAAGCTATCAGAAAAGTGCTCTTTGCAGTGGCACACTGACATAAAGGCCATCGAAGCGGAGCTAAAAAGTTACATGCAGACAATGCAGGTTGATGGAGAGACTGACCCACTGGACTGGTGGTGGCTGCACCAGGCTAATTTTCCAAGGGTAGCAAGGCTGGCCCAGAAATATCCATGTATCCCGGCCACAAGTGCTCCTTCTGAAAGGGCATTTAGCTATGGTGGCAGCATAGTTACATGCCACCAGTCTCTGTTGAAGCCAGAGACTGTGGACAAGCTTGTGTTTCTGGCTAATAATTTTTAGGGCCTAATAAATGACAAATGGTGTTAACACAAAATCTCAGTGAGTGCCCGATTTTAAGATTTGATGTTGTGTTGCTTTTTTACTGAGACACCTGTTTTTCTGTTCTTTGCATATTTTTTGTCCTATATTTGGTGCCTTCTGCACTGTTTTGCACTTTGTGCCGTCTATGGCATGTGGCATGGCACTACTGTAAAGAGACTTTTATACTTGAAACATTTTCTTTATTCAAAAAAATTATTGTGCTTCCATTTTGCACTTTTATGTCTTCATTTGAAGTATCTGTACACTACACTTGGGAATACTTTTCTTTATTTTGAATAGCCATGCCTAGTACTGGAAGTATTTACCTAATTCACAGTATCTGCTCAGGTAAGAAAGTTTACGTGTAAGAAATATGCTGTTATTTAAAGTATCTGTCATTACACAGATGTATTTTCAGTAGTGTCTGTTCCTTAAAAAGACACCAGTTTTTTTATTTATCTGCAACATTATGTTTACAGTTTACTGTATGATTAGTTTTGCACATTAAATGTTGTACGTCTACATACTGTTTCTGTCTTTCTTTCTTTTTTTTTTTTTAATACATTTAGCAGTTTGGCTTTCCTTAGGGTCTATGTAACCTGCTCTGAAATGGTTCTATTATATCTCTATTATATATCGTGATATGTATCGTTATCGCAAGAGGCTGCAATGTATATCGCAATATGGATTTTAGGCCATATGGCCCATCCCTAGTCCTGATGGTGTCCCCGGACGCGTCCAAAGGGCCTGTGCAGAGCAGCTGACTGAGGTCAGGACTGACATTTTCAACCTGTCACTAGCCCAAGCAACTGTCCCTGAATGCCTTAAATCCACCACCATCGTGCCAGTGCCCAAACACTCCACTGCAGTTGACCTCAATGACTTCCGCCCAGTCGCGCTTACCCCCATCATCGCTAAGTGCTTCGAGAGGCTGGTCCTGGGTCACATCAAAACCAGTCTACCACCCACACTAGACCCTTTCCAATTTGCCTACCGCCAGAATAGGAGTACAGAGGATGCCATTTCCACAGCACTGCACTCCACCCTCTCCCACCTGGACAAAAGCCACACATACGTTAGAATGCTGTTCATTGACTTCAGTTCAGCATTCAACACCATGGACCCCTCCAAACTGATCACCAAACTCAGTGATCTGAACATTGCCCCCTCCCTCCGCAATTGGATACTGGACTTCCTGACCAACAGACCGCAGTCTGTTAGGATTAACGGTCACACCTCCTCCACCCTCACCCTGAACACTGGCGTTCCGCAGGGCTGTGTGCTGAGCCCTCTCCTGTACTCTCTCTTCACCCACGACTGCACCCCGACACATGGTTCAAACACCATTGTGAAGTTTGCAGACGACACAATGGTGATAGGTCTCATCAGCAACAACAATGAGTCAGTGTACAGGGAGGAGGTTCAGTGCCTAGCTGCGTGGTGCGCTAACATGTCCCTCAACGCCATGAAGACCAAGGAGATCATCGTGGACTACAGGAAAACTGGAGGTGGCACTCACACCCCCCTCCACATTAACGGGACGGAGGTTGAGCGGGTAACCAACTTCAAGTTTCTGGGAGTCCACATCTCCGACAGTCTATCCTGGTCCCTCAACACCACTGCCCTAATCAAGAAGGCTCACCAGCGCCTCTTCTTCTTGAGGAGATTAAAAAAGGCCCACCTGTCTCCTCAGATCCTGGTGAACTTCTACCGCAGCACCATCGAGAGCATACTAACCAACTGTGTCACAGTGTGGTATGGTAAATGCTCCGCCTCGGACCGGAAAGCACTGCAGAGGGTGGTGAAAATCGCCCAACGCATCACCGGTTCCCCACTCCCCTCCATCGAGGCTGTTCAGAGGAAGCAATGCCTGCGTAAGGCACGCAGCATCGCAAAGGACAGCTCTCACCCCAACCACAGACTGTTCACCCTCCTCCCCTCTGGAAAGCGCTACAGGTCTCTGGGCACCCGGACCAGCAGGTTCAGGGGAAGCTTTTTCCCTCAGGCTGTCAGCCTTCTGAACTCCACACCCATATGAACATTGCCCCCCCCAGGACACACACCCCTGCCCACCCATGACCTGGACCCTTTTTAACTCCACACCCATTTGAACATTTACGCCCCCCCTCCCCCCCCAAGGACATACACCCCTGCCCACCCAGCACCCCCACCCCTCACCCCCCCTGGACATACTACATATTATTTATAGTAATGTTATTTATTGTATTATTTATTCTTAACTGCCGTTGCACTCCCACCCCCATATCCATACAATCCACATTCATCTGCTGTACCCGTTCTGTTGTATTGCACTAGTGCATTATTGCACCACCTGTACACTTTCTTGTATTATATTACTATTTCTCACACTACTTGTACATTGTTTACATTTTTTTAAACTTTTTTTTACGCTGTTTACAGCCTGTTTCTGCTACTGTTAGTTAACCATTTACTACCTCGACGATCACTACCTCCACTTGCACTGTTTACTGTCACTTTAATAACTACCGTTAATTACCGTCACTTTAATAACTACTGCCACTTTTCATGTTTTTCAATTTTGCACCTTATTCTGCATTTCAACCCGCACCTTTATCTCTCATTTGCACTTCTGGTTAAAACGCCAACTGCATTTCGTTGTCCCTGTACTTGTACTCTGCACAATGACAATAAAGTTGAATCTAATCTAATTCAGCCAAAATATGGATCCATATACGAGCCTGACCATTCATCGTTAGAGACTAGTCAATGAAAAATCATGCCCAAAGACTGCATTTTTTCATTCATGAAGCTGTTTTCCAAAGATGTCTGTGCTGGTCCCATTTCAGGCACTATGATATTTTTTGTTGCGTTATGTGAGAGAATCAAGGTCTCTATTCTAAACAAGTAAATTGTGATTCCCATTTCATCCAGCGTCTTGTAGCTTTAGTTCTTACCTTCACGATGTTGTCATGGTCGAGGCGACGGATGATTTTGATTTCCCGGAGGGCGTGCTTGACACTCTGGGGGTCGGTGAGGACAATCTTCTTGACAGCCACACACTTATCACAGGTGGTGTCCATGGCGCAGAACACCAAGCCGTTTCCTCCATAGCCCAGGGGCTTTAAGTCTATGTAGCGAGGACCAAGGTCAAAGCCATGTACGTTCATCAGGGACTCAAACTTTTCAGCCATTTTGAGTTATGAGCTTTTACCACTTCCTGGTCGCTGACTTTTACCAAGTCCAGAGTAAGTTCAATGTAAAAACTGTCAAACCGAATGTGGCATACTGGATTCCTATTTGGAGGCTAACAAAAATCTTGCAGAGGACCACTGCATCCCCCATTAAGCCCACAACGTCAAATTCTGGACACTAATCGGTGGTCAAACATCTTGCCATTGTATTAATGTTTAGGTTCAGTTGGGCAAAAAATGTGTTCCTTGCTAAATTAACTTCTAACAACAAAAATGGAATGGAATTTGAGGCCATGTAGTGTTGAAAGCATCCTCACAGTGCAGATACATTCAGTGTGGGACTGGTCTTGTGCTGCTTCACACAAACATGCCAAATTGGCAATGTTCCTGTCCTTTCTTTAATTTCCTTTTATCTTAATATCAGAAATGTGTCTGCCTTAAGTTTTCAAAAAGTCTTTCAACTCTCAATGATCAGGTGGCTCAAGCTCACCACAGTCACAATCAAAACTATCCTCCATTTTAGTAGCACATTACCTGAAAAAAACAAATGGGAAAACAACATTAGGTGTATAATTAGAACATGAAATTGGCAGAGTTCCCTTTCCCTAAAAAGTAGTAACACTTTTAATATCCTGATTGCATTTGCATTGCTCATTAGGGCAGAGAATTCATTATTTTAAGTGACATTGGAAAACATAACACAATTTCAGCAGACATGATCATAACTCCTCCTACATGTTTTAGTTATACCCTAAACACTTATCTGTAACTGTATTTGATGAAATATCTCTTTAATACCATACACGTGTATGAAGCAAGAAGAGGCTCTATGGCCATTACTGGCACTGTTGAGAGACATAGTAAACCCATCATAAACGCATCATGGAGCAACTCGCAAGCCCCTCCCCCGCTCCATTATGGTGCTTGCCAGTCCGGTTTCAAAGGATCGGTGAAATTTGAATGTAAACTTCACACAAGTGCCGACATTTGGTTCAGGATCATTTACCACCGGCAGAAATTGTAGGTCATGGAACAGTGTTCCCATTTGGATGCATATAGTTAAACCATTAATACGGAGCTCAGCAATCGCGCTGCGTAACTAGCGAGAGATAGCCTGGAATGGAGTCATATTGGCAACTTAGCCCCCTTTAATTAGTTTAAGTGTAGTAAGCAGCCGACGGCACTCAATCACAGTGGCACAATAACACCGAAACAACGCTCATGAACAAAAAACAGAACCCGTAGCGGGTAGAAACACATCAAATAAACAACTCCACGTCTCGAACAAAGGGGTCGGCTGTTAGCAAGGTTAGCATCGCTGACTACGTGGTCGCTCCTCCTCTACAAAGCAGCAGACGATCGTCCACAAACGGAACACAAAACATACCACATTACGTCCACGTCGCAGCCTCGCAACATGATACGAGTATGGTCCACCCAAAATATAGGTATATATATTTATATACGTATAGAAATATATGTATAAAAAGCACTTACAGTACTCAAATGTGGCATCGGATAAATGCTGAAACCCAGAAGAGGTTTGAATGTGCTCCCCGCGTTGCGCTGCGTTGCGTTGTGACGTCATCCAGACGGCTGCGCTACAAGAGGCGCTGCTTGCGTCACAGTCAGATAGGAGCTGGGCGAATATAGAGCAGAAACGGCACTATATTTAATAAAACAAAAAAAGGACAATTTCAAATGATATTACATTTTAATAGCTTACACCTATATTTGTTTTAATTGCGTATAGGCCTACATACAAAACTAGAATCGACAAAACAAAATAATACAAAGAAGCACATTTGTTTGACAGGTGATTACCAGCAGATTCTGCCCCATAATAGTATGCAGTTATCACAAACATCACCCCCGACGGAATACCAGGGTCTTTATGTTTTACTTGTATTAATCATGGGTGTATAAGGTATTGATGCCTAAAGATATAACCATTGATAACCTACCTGCAGGCCTCAATACTGAAATATCCCTTATTCACGCACAGACGCACTAACGTTATGTATTTAACTGTGTATTCGTCCTGATTGGTATCTCTTTGCACACAGTTAAGTGTTGTTTAGAAACAGAAGACAGTAGCCCTATCTCTCTGCCTATCATTAAATTCAGACAAATCCTCCACGTGAAGTGTTTCAGGAATGAAGATTTAGAAATTCCATTTGTAAAACTCATCTCATTGATAATGAAGTCATGCTCTATCACTCTTAGATATCATATCACTTCACGCTGCGTAGACAAAAAAAATACAGCTGACTCGGCTAAAAAAAACCCAGAGGAACGCTCTCACGTGGGGTCAGAGATTATCAGGAGGACATCATGTCCACGTTGAACAACAACAGCAACCACCACTGCAACAACAACAATACTATACTAATACTATACTACTAATACTAATACTAATAATACTATACTACTACTGTCTATACTATGCCCCTACTATACTATGTCCTTTACATGCACAATTGCATACTTGTTTACATACTGTACTGTACTGGCTCCAGTAGGGGACTCCATAGTTCTGCTGGGGGACTTCAACGCGCACGTGGGCAATGATGGAGACACCTGGAGAGGCGTGATTGGGAGGAACGGCCTCCCGGATCTAAACCTGAGTGGTCGTCTGTTATTGCACTTCTGTGCTAGTCATGGATTGTCCATAACAAACACCATGTTCGAACATAAGGTTGCTCATAAGTGTACATGGTACCAGAGTACCTTAGGTCAAAGGTCGATGATCGATTTTGTAATCGTATCATCAGATCTGAGGCCGCATGTTTCGGACACTCGGGTGAAGAGAGGGGCGGAGCTGTCAACCGATCACCATCTGGTGGTGAGTTGGGTCAGGGGGTGGGGGAAGACTCGGGACAGACCTGGTAGGCCCAAACGGGTAGTGCGGGTGAACTGGGATCGTCTGGAGGAGGCCCCCATAGACATCCTATCTCATAGACGCAACATTGAGCGCTACTGCCCACTGGGCTGACGAGACGCGGGGCCGCCATCTTGGAGTGGTGATCCGCTACACTCAGCGCAATTCATTTGACTGGAGAAATGAACTGTCAGCGCATTTAATTAATCATACCTCACTGAATACCACTGATTTTCACGCGTTTTTTTATCATACGTGTAGCTATGATAAAGGACACGTGTTTTGGCGTGTTTTATTATTAATAGTTGGTTTAACAGTAATAGAATATTCTTATATGCTATAAGTGACCAGATGTCCGAGATCAAAACGGCACATAATCCCAGAGAAGGGGGGAAAAAAAGGGTCAGCTATGTTTAAGTTGAAGAAACAATATGAAACAATATGATAGGGTTATATATATATATAGAGAGCTACGTAAATAATACATAAACAATGTATGAATAGGCCTACATTAGATATCTATATCTAATGTAGTTAGTTAGTATATTATAGACTGTACCTCTTGACTGTTGCTGCAGCAGCAAAGAGTTTATTCTGTCTTGACGCTTGTAGGCCTATTGATATTTTGTATTAACAACATTCTTTCCTTAAATTATTAAAATTTTACAGTGATTGTTTTATATGTATTTTTTATGTATGTCGCTTAGGATAAAAACATCTGCCAAATAGGCTACTTAAACATAAACATATATCAACACCTTTTTTCATATCAGCTAAAACCACCAATCTTATTCACTGTATTAAAAATAAAACCAAATTCTGTCTTACCCAACAATGTTAGTATTTGAATGTTGTTACTTGAATGACTTATTCAGGTTACAATTATACTGTTAAGAAAGTATTGTCTTATACTTTGCCTAAGATGAGAATCCATCATAATAAGTGGCGGCTGGTGAATTTTGTTTTAGGTGGGGCTGAAAGTTTGTAAACGAAACCTCTGTAACCTCTGGGGTCATCCTCCCCCAGAAGATGTGATTTTCACAAACAAATGAAGTATTCTGGTGCATCCTGACAAAATAATAAAGACAAAATAGAACATTTCCTTACAAAGACAAATGGGGCTGGAGAACCAAGTTTTAACTTAATTTATTTGCTCTGTTGAATTCAGCAATATTTAAAGTGCATAAATAAAAAAATGGGAATTATACACAAGTTAATATTCAATTCAATTCAATTTATAGAGCGCCAAAACATTACACGACTCATGGCGCTTTACAGAGTGTTGAACATTCAGAGAGAGCGAGCCCATGAGTAACAGGGGCGAGGAAAAACTCCCTATAATTGGAGATACATATAGGAAGAAACGTCATGCAGATCTACGACTCAAGGGCCTGACCCATCTGCCTAGGGTCAGTTACAGGGCAGTAAGGTTTGTAACATGATACATGAATAGGTTACTTAGGTGTAGAGAATAGAACATGGTGTCTAGAGCCACCTGAGGTGTATGTAAAAAAGATGTAGGATGGTTACATAACCAGTATGATAATGCATGAATCCCATTTAGTGTCAGAAAGTTCAAATAGTCCAGTGTAGGGATGAATTGTCATAGGGCAGTAGTGGATCGCTAGGTAGCGCAGGCCAGGAATCCGGTCAAGGGGACAGCAACAGGTGATGGTAGGGCAGTCTTAGGATGGGACTTCAGGTGCGATGAGGGCCAAATACAAGGATGGCTGCTGACTGGTAATGGTTTACCTCACAAGTGAGGTAAGGGGGAAGAGAGAGAGATACATAGAGTGGGTTAGTATTGCTATAAGTTTCATGATAGTTAGTATTAACAAGTGTATCAATGGTACTATACAGTGTTACACAAGAGAGAGAGAGAGAGAGAGAGAGAGAGAGAGAGAGAGAGAGAGAGAGAGAGAGAGAGAGAGAGAGAGAGAGAGAGAGAGAGAGAGAGAGAGAGAGAGAGAGAGAGAGAATATGCACACTGAAGGCATGATGCCACCATAGGTTTGCAGATAATTATATATAATACGTACACTAGAAAGGGGTGGTGGTGGTGGTGTAGGTTTGTGAGGGCCGCTGAAGACCAGTGTCCATCCTCACAGGAAGGGGGTTTGTGAGGGAAGCTGAAGAGGGATGGAATAACACCATCACGTAGTCGAACAATCTGACCCGTCCTATCAAAGTCAGCCTGCTTAAAATGTTGACTGCAGAGAATTGAATGATCACTTGCAGTGAATCCTTCCCTCCTCAAATCCACTTCCCACTTCTTCCTCACATCTTTGTCTTTGGGAAACCTTCACAAGTTTTAGATGTAATATAGGTCAGTGCTTATGGCATATGATTGATCAAGTCTCAGTTCATAGCCGGGTGAACACATAACCTAGATCAACAGTTATCCCAATATTACCCCATTCCAGCTGTCAGGAAAGTATGGCATGCCTTTTCCTGTTTATCACACATTTTGTCCCACACATTTCATGAAGGTGGGCTACACAAAATTGGGTTGGAAAGCAAGACTACCTATAATGTATAGCCACTGTCCATCTGATTGTCTAGTTAGCTAGCCACCCCCCCCCCCCCCCCCCCCACACACACACACACACAACCTGGACTGTGGTCCTAACTTTTACCCCTGTTGGCTTTTACAATCTTTATCTTCATCATCTATTTCAACATTGTTGTTCAAGTATGTAATTTCTTAATTTCATTCATTTAATTGACAAGCAATTCTATTACGGTCATACTCTTGTTTGTTAGCCTAGCTGGCTACGATTTCAGTACTCCTCAACTCTGTGGTAATCTAATACAACCAAAAGTACGTTAGTGTTAAATCTTACTTGTGAAAAGTAATCCCCCGATTTCTATTTTCGATGGTCCGCTCATTTGAGCAAGAATACGCAGAACACCAGCCCGGCATCCTTGTTTTCTTCTGGAGTTGTACCTGTCAACTGTTGCTGTCAAGCTGCTCGCCGGCTCCTAATCCCCACTCCAATATGGCGGCCAAATTTCTCGCGAAAGAGCAGCCAATGTTGCGTCTACCCTATATGATGTCTATGGAGGCCCCTGTCCGAGAGACCTTCAACTCACACCTCCGGCGGAGCTTTTCTGGCATCCCTGTGGAGGTTGGGGACATTGAACCTGAGTGGTCGATGTTCAAAGCCTCCATTGCTGAAGCTGCAGTTGGAGGCTGCGGCCTCAAGGTCTTGGGTGCACCAAGGGGCGGTCACCCTCGAACACCGTGGTGGACAGCGGTGGTCAGGGAAGCCGTCCGACTGAAGAAGGAGTCCTTCCGGGATATCTTATCCCGGGGGACTCCGGAGGCAGTTGCAGGGTACCAAAGTGCCCGGAGGGCGGCGGCCTCTGCTGTGGCAGAGGCAAAGCAGTGGGTGTGGGAGGAGTTCGGAGAAGCCATGGAGAAGGACTTTCGGTCGGCGCCAAAGTGCTTCTGGTGTACTGTCCGACACCTCAGGAGGGGGAAACGGGGAACCATCCAAGCTGTTTACAGCAAGGATGGAACGCTGTTGACCTCAACTGAGGAGGTAATCGGGCGGTGGAAGGAGCATTTTGAGGAACTCCTGAACCCGACTAACGCGCCCTCTTTGGTAGAGGCAGAGCTGGAAGCTGATGGGGGATCGTCGTCAATTTCCCTGGTGGAAGTCACTGAGGTAGTCAAACAACTCCGCAGTGGCAAAGCCCCGGGGGTTGATGAGATCCGTCCAGAAATGTTGAAGGCTTTGGGTGTGGAGGGCCTGTCGTGGATGACACGGCTCTTCAACATCGCGTGGAGGTCGGGAACAGTGCCGAGGGAGTGGCAGACGGGGGTGGTGGTCCCCCTGTTCAAAAAGGGGGACCAGAGAGTGTGTGCCAATTACAGGGGTATCACACTTCTCAGCCTCCCTGGTAAAGCCTCACTGTATTTCGTTGTCCCTGTACTTGTACTCTGCACAATGACAATAAAGTTGAATCTAATCTAATCTAATCTAAAGTCTACTCCAAGGTGCTGGAAAGGAGGGTTCGGCCGATAGTCGAACCTCAGATTGAGGAGGAACAATGCGGATTCCGTTCTGGTCGTGGAACAACGGACCAGCTCTTCACTCTTGCAAGAATCCTGGAGGGGACCTGGGAGTATGCCCATCCGGTCTACATGTGTTTTGTAGATCTGGAGAAGGCGTATGACCGGGTTCCCCGGGAGATATTGTGGGAGGTGCTACGGGAGTATGGAGTGAGGCGGGCACTTCTCAGGGCCATCCAATCTCTGTACACCCAAAGCGAGAGCTGTGTCCGGATTCTCGGCAGTAAGTCGGACTCGTTTCCGGTGGGGGTTGGCCTCCGCCAGGGCTGCGCTTTGTCACCAATCTTGTTTGTGGTTTTCATGGACAGGATATCGAGGCGTAGTCGGGGGGAGGAGAGGTTGCAGGTCGGTGGGCTAGGGATCTCATCGCTGCTTTTTGCAGATGATGTGGTCCTGATGGCATCATCGGCCTGTGACCTTCAGCACTCACTGGATCGGTTTGCAGCCGAGTGTGAAGCGGTTGGAATGAGGATCAGCACCTCTAAATCTGAGGCCATGGCTCTCAGCAGGAAACCGGTGGATTGCCTACTCCGGGTAGGGAATGAGTCCTTACCCCAAGTGAAGGAGTTCAAGTACCTCGGGGTCTTGTTCACGAGTGAGGGGAGGATGGAGCAGGAGATGGGCCGGAGAATCGGAGCAGCGGGAGAGACTCGGAGTAGAGCCGCTGCTCCTTTGCGTGGAAAGGAGCCAGTTGAGGTGGTTCGGGCATCTGATAAGGATGCCCCCCGGGCGCCTCCCTATGGAGGTGTTCCGGGCACAACCAGCAGGGAGGAGACCACGGGGAAGACCCAGGACGAGGTGGAGAGATTATATCTCCACACTGGCCTGGGAATGCCTCGGGATCCCCCAGTCAGAGCTGGCTGATGTGGCCCGGCAAAGGGAAGTGTGGGGTTCCTTGCTCGAGCTGTTGCCCCCGCGACCCGACTCCGGATAAGCCGTAGAAGATGAATGAATGAATGAATGAATGAATGAATGAATGTATCTCCATGCTGCTATTCTGCACTTTTGCACTTTGCCATATTGACCCTTTTATTTGATTATTGCACCTCAGCATCATATTGACATTGAATCACACTGTGAATTTTCTGTTCTGTATATTTCTATTCTGTATAATTCTATGCTGTATAATGTATATGCCCACTGTCTGTCTAGGTGTATATTTGCCCTATTATGTTATAAGCTATGTTACATGTTGTTGTATGTTACACTTACTTCTGCACAAGTACGGGGAAACGCAATTTCGAATCTATGTAAATTTTCTTGCACTAATTGCATGGCAGGATTGACAATAAAGTTCCCTTTGACTTTGATTTTGAACAACAACAACAAGGACTAGATACTGCGGACGTGCTATGTAGTCCTTTGGATGCTGCTATAGGCAGCGAGAGCGGGGAGAATTCATCACAGAAAAAGGATTTCTCTGAGAAATGTATCATATCATACGTGACCCATCTATCTGAATGACTAAACATTGACAGCGTGGACAAGTACCAAGTCAATATGCAGCTGTTGCTGATGGTAAGAGGTGATAAAGGATGCGATGATGTGGTTTTATCTCCCTCCACTTGGCTATTGTGAAGTGTACCTGATGGCTAGTTAATATAGGTCAAAGTACAGAAGGGAAGAGACTCTGTCCCTCTTATGGTTTGGCCTGTCAAACTACGTAGCACTGTAACATTTTGCTGCTCTCTGTATATGTCTGTCCGTCTGCTGTCTGTGCTCTCTCTCTCTCTCTCTCTCTCTCAAGGTTCAAGGTTTTTGACCATGAATGTAAAATACACATGTATTTTGTGTCGTGTGTGTTGCTGTGTGTGTGTCTGTTTGTGTGAGTGTGTGTGTCTCGGTGTGGGTGTGTATGTGTGGTATGTTTGTCATGTGTCTTATTCTGTGTATATGGCTATTGTTTGTAATTGTAAATGCATCATGAGTGTTTTGCCTTGTCTGCAGAATAGTTTTTACCTTGCGAAGCAGATGGTCATGAGAATCCATCTTTCCAGGCTTCAAGTTATGCATTTGTGTTTGAACCCCCATTGGTTTGGACACAACCGTGTCCAATCAGTTCCTTCCAAGTATTGTTTGAAAGTGCCTGCCCACATAGAAAGATGACATCCCAGATGGTTCTGTATAACAAACCCTCTGGCACGTCAGATTAGCTTAGCTTCTTGTTTCTATTCCTATACAGTTCATTTAACATATTAGCAATCTTTGTTATGCAACAAAAAGCATGGCTATTTGGCTCAACTTATCCCAGGTTATGTGTTGGGGATTTCGGCCTTGTGTGTGTGCATATGTGTATTGTGTTTGCGTTGCTGATTAAAATACCACTGTTGAGTTGAGCTGCAGGCCGCACCCCTCTCTGACCGAGCACTCAGGTTAGGGTGTGTCTCCCTGCTGGAGGCAGCTGATTGAGTGCACCAGGTGGAGACGATCTGGGAAAAATCAGGTTTTTGGAGGCACTCACTCACAGGGCAGTGAGGAGTGAGCTGTGTGTAAAGGAAATGGTTGGAAAGTTTTGGGAAAAGGAGACTGCAGGACCAAAGCTTGCATACACGGAAGAAAGGAGCCGGTGAGCTTTTGGTTGTTTGGGTGTCTTTGCAGCTCGCATGTGTGATGGGTTAATCATGTGATTAAAATGCTATATTTTTAATCACATGATTAACCCATCACACATGCTGCATTTGTTGTTGTATTTTTCTTGCATCGCATTCTTGCATTCACTCTCTCACTCACTTACTAACTAATTTGCTAAGCAATTAATTTGTTAGCAACTAAAGTTTATCAAACACAGGATAAGATGTAAGTTTCCTTTGTGCAAGCACATACTTAAGAGTGTCGTTGTGATGAATGGTAGAACGTCTTGGTGTCGTCTTGGTGATGAATGAATGGTGGGAGCTGGATACGCATCATCAGTAGTGTATCCTTGGATCATAGGGTGTTTCGGCCTCAACACTATACACCCTCCCCAAGGTGGCCAGCTACAGGCTGATCAGACCTGAGCTTGCGTCCAGACTCGTCGCGAGAAGGAAAGAGTTCTCGTGGGACTATGCATGGCAGGGGCATCGTCAAGCCAAAGCTGACCGCATACCTCCTGGTTTACTACTTTGGGGCCCAGCAGGGGTCTTTCCTCCTCATGAAAAGCCACTGGCTGCTCCTTTCGGCTGCCTCCGATGCAGCTTTGATGGCTGAGCGCTGGTTCTGGCCTCTGACTCCCAGGTCTGCAAACAGCCTTGTGGTAGATCTTGCCACAAACCCTCTGCATCCCACCTCCACTGGGCGAACCTCAGCGTTCCAGCCGCGGTGTTGTGCTTCAGCAGCAAGCTCGGCATAGCGTAGACGTTTTCGCTCATAAGCCTCATCCACTGCGTCCTCCCAGGGTACTGTGAGTTCGATGATGTACACCTTTTTTAGAGAAGGGGACCAGAGCACCAGGTCAGGTCTCAGGGTGGTTGTAGCAATCTCTGGAGGAAAAACCAGCTGTCGGCCAATATCAGCCAGCATCTTCCAGTCACGGGCTGAGCATAGCTGACCTCGCTCACATGGTGTAGAGCAGCTTCTGGTTACCTTAAAATAATACATTTATAATTGTATCATAATTGTAGTATTTATTCATGTCTTTGTGGAATGGACTTGGCAGAAATGGCAGAATATAACATCTATGATTTAATTAGTGTATAATGAAAATGAAAATAAGAATAGTTGTTTTAGCCCTTTATATCTAGATGGGGAGAGGGTCATCTTCCACAGAGTCCACCATGTTGCACCATCACGGTCCATAGTAAGCCAGAACAGACAAATGGCTCTAGAGAGAACATGTTTAAAAAAAATATGTTTTGGGGCAAAAGAGTTGTAGGAAGGAATGGGGCGTGTTGTCCCCATGGCTATGACCCATTTGTGATTTTTTTTTTCTGTACCATTGTGTAGGAGCATTAGAATGAATGATGCTGTATATGAAATGCACCACACACCGTGTATCTGAGAAGTTAACCCTCTCAGTTGCAGGCAACAAAATCAACCGACCAACTGGCAAGGATTTACACACATGTTCTCACACACAAAGTTGTGCAGTTACACTGTTCTAATGTAAGTGTCCCAGACCCTCTCTCACACTCAGACATCAAACACTGCACAGATGGAGTTCCACACAGTCTATGAATAAATGTAGTTAACCACTATGGATGCAGTAAGAGAAGTGAGTGAATGGTGAATGGTTCCTCCACCATGTCCTCCAACATGCACAGTGTCCGTGGTGGCTATAACAGTAGCCGTGACAGTAGTACCGCCTCGAATACTGCAACTCGCTGCCTGCAACCGGGATAAAACCTTTGCAGCGGATGCAGAACGCTGCAGCACGCCTCGTGTTCAACCAATACAAATTCTCCTAAGGGCCCCCACCCATTCCATGACCTCCACTGGCTCCCTATAGTGGCTCGCATCAAATTCAAGACGATGCTACTTGCCTACAAAGCCGTTAATTGAACTGCACCTACCTACTTCCAAACGTTAGTGAAACACCATGCCCCGCTCAACTATCTCAGCTGGTCAACTGGCACCTCCATCACTAAAAGGAGGAAAAGGTCGAAATGGCGAAATCATAACTCTTCTCCGTTTCGGCACCGCAGTGGTGGAGTGAGCTTCCTGCCAATGTCAGGGCTGCAGAGTCACTCTCCATCTTCCAGAAGAGACTCAAGACTCACTTGTTCAGAGTTCACCTGAACCCTACATAATCCATCCTCTAAAACAACCACAAAAAAAAAACCCTACCCTCATGCTCTTGTATGTTGTACATGGCACTTTCATCGCTCTTTGTAACTTGCCACTTAGTCAGCGATGTTGTATACTAGCAATTGAAATGCTTGAAACTTGTTCTGGTGACTTTTTTACTGTATTAACAGCAATGAAATGTTTCACCTTCTTATGACAAATGTACTCTTTGTAAGTCGCTTTGGATAGAAGCGTCTGCTAAATGCCCTAAATGTAAATGTAATAACAAATATATAATATAATATACCCGAGTGTGATTGGATATAAAATCGACCTTAAAATGTATGTCCCTTTTTCACAAAATGGAAATGGCGACGTATGTGTACAGTCCCATTCAGTTCCATTGGTTTTTTTTTGTTATTATAGTATTTTATTGTTGTGGGAAGAAAATGTAATGAGCAATCGCATTCAATGTCAAATGACCTTTACTTGTAAGCTATCGCATATAGTTTTACATTTACAGACTAACTATCAAAGAACCTCCTCATTTGACGCTTGGCTTCTCGATGCTGTCGTAGACTATAACATCATTTTTGAAGTCCCTTCTTGCACCTTACACAATGCAGGCTAGTACATGCGACCATAGTTGTAAGGGTGAGGGGGGGATGCAGTTGGTTGCATTCTGCAACCGCACCACTAGTGGCCACCTCCATTATATACGCTGGACCTTTAAAGTGATGGTTCGGAGTAAAATTCACCCTGAAGTAATTTCCACCAATAATCCAGCCAAATACCCCCTAAAAATACGCATTTTTAGCGACGGTCAACATTGGTCAAGTTTAGGGCTATCAGTCGAATGGCTTAGTATTGGAGTGAATGGTACAGTGTGTATATCTCGTAAATTACCCCACTAATAATGCATGGATTGCTACCCAACTTCTGCAGTAGTACATATAGGGTCTGTACTCACAAAACGAGGCATTTTAAAGTTTGTAAGTACACCAGGGGCCGTATTACTAAAAATTATTTGAACTTTGCACTAGTTGCTCCTAGTGGCCAAATTCTAAGAAAATTCTTAGAATCATGACATTTTCTTAGAACTTCCTCTCAAAGTTAAGACTAAATCCTAGTAAAGATAAAAGGTATTCCTAAAGAATCTCTGAGGTGAAATCTGCTAAGAGCAGGGAGGAGGATTTTTAAGAGGCGAGTTTCTTAAGCAGAGGAGAAAATGGCCGAAAGAAGAGGCAGGAGAAATATTCTCCAAACACTGAATGACAGTGAGCTAATTAAATGCTACAGATTGATTCGTGCAGGAATCATGTTTGTGGTAGATCTCATTAGAGATGCACTCACTTCTCCAACCCAACGCCACAACGCAATATCGCCAGAAATGAAAGTCATCACAACTCTAAGGTATTTAGCAACTGGAAAAATGCAACAATGCAGCAGTGATGACTTGGGTCTGTCACAACCCTCCATCAGCAATGTGATCATGCAAACACTGACGGCGCTGTCACAGCCTCATATCACAATTTGTTTAATTTCTGCTGGATATCCACACCTTACAGGCTCATAAAAGGGCATTCATGGACATCGCAGGATTCCCCGGTGTTGTGGGTGTCATTGATGGGACACACGTCCGTCCGTATAATTGCACCGTCAGAAGATGAAGCCGTCTTTTTGAACAGGAAGAGATTTCACAGTATCAATGTTCAACTTATTTTCAATGCAGACTATAAGATTTTGGACATTGTTGCTAAATGGCCAGGCTCAACGCACGATGCCAGAATACTGTCTGAGAGTGGCCTCAGACAGCTTTTCGAGGGACTTTATGTGCCGGGCAATTGGCACTTGTTGGGGGAAAGTGGCTACCCATGCAAACCATGGCTCCTAACACCTTACCTCCATCCAAACCAAGGGCAGCAACTAAACTACAACAGGTGACCCAAGCAATGCATCCATCCATCCATTGTCGTAACCGCTTATCCTCTACGAGGGTCGCAGGGGGGCTGGAGCCAATCCCAGCTGCAACGGGCGAGAGGCGGGGTACACCCTGGACAGGTCGCCAGCCTATCACAGGGCTAACATATATAGACAAACAACCATTCACACTCACATACACACCTATGGTCAATTTAGAGACACCAATGAACCTAATCCCCAACCTGCATGTTTTTGGTCTGTGGGAGGAAGCCGGAGTACCCGGAGAGAACCCACGCAAGCACGGGGAGAACATACAAACTCCACACAGAAAGGTCCCGGGTCCCAGGTGGATTCGAACCCAGAACCCTCTTGCTGTGAGGCGACAGTGCTAACCACTGCACCACCCTGCCGCCCCAAACAATACAATATAGAATTATTATGCATGGAAATAAAATGTAAAGAGTATGTTGGAGTATCAAAGTAGTAGTTAGTTGTAAGTAGTAGTTAAATATTTCCCTCAAATAATGTACATTGTATAGTACATTATTGTATTCAATTATTCACATTGTTTCCAGTTTTGAATTAAATTCTGATGATCTGTGTATTAACTTGTAGGGCCCATAAGACAACAAGGGCAGTAGTGGAGCGTGGCATTGGCCAACTGAAGAGGCGCTTCCATGTTCTACACGGAGAGATGCGGCTGACGCCTGAGAAAGTCTGCAAAGTCATCACAGCCTGTGCAATACTACACAACATTTGCAAGGCTAGACAGATCGCAGAACCTCTCGAGGCTCATGGTGATGCAGAATATGATGATGAAGAAAACATTCACCCTCCACAGGGGAACTTGGCCCAGAGTGGACTGCCTTACAGAGCCCAAGTTACAAATTTGCATTTCAGGCAAGTTACAGTACATTTAAAAACTTGTGGCTGTATTGAACTAATATACCATACAGTTTTACAACACATGGCCTACGTAGGCTACAATAGTTGGATACATGACACATTACACACAGACACATGAACGCATAATTTCTATGTCTCATGGGGTTTATTTTTTAGAAGATCAATTTTTAGTCTTTAGTACTCCTCCTATAGGCATAGAACTCTTTTCTGCTGTCTGAGGACATCGATGGTCAGCTCCAATCTTATGACCTGCAGGGATGGTGTTGGAGAAGCAGCTGGAGCAGCAGCGAGCAGGCTGAATGGTGATGTTTCAGGCTGAGGGTCGTACACCTGTGACGTCGAAGGCCCCGGTTCCTCTGATGGCTCTGTGCTACAGGCGAATACATTTAGTTTATTTAATTATTGTTTTGTTTTCATTGATTTCACAGAATAGGCTACCACCAGGGCAATGAGCATGTATACAGAGAAATATGAGAAATGGCTTATGTAATAAATAAATATTGTTCTTCACATTTTCTTTACCTGCCTATTGATATGAAAACTCACTGGTCCTACCTTTGTTGCATTTCAATCAGCTGGATCATTGAAGAGTCAATGCCTTCCCTCAGCCCGGTGATACTGACTTCTGACTGTCCCAGGACATTAAACACTTTCTGCAACCTGGGACAGCTGCTTAGCAGGTGGTCCACCCCCTAAAAAACAACCCAGTAACCAATATGTACACATCAATTAAGTATTTAAATTAACTTTGCCAGCAGTCATAAGTGGTATGGCACTCACCTGTGCGTGAAGATTCACGTTTGTGTGCTGCAATCTCCCGTCTTGCTTTCGACTGCAACACATAGCACCGCTTCTCGCACTCCTCATTGTGCGCACAAGCAGGTGAAAAGAGGCATTTTTCCTTTTTTGCTATGTTTTCCCATGCCTGCCTCTTGCCTTGTTGTGTGACACCGGGGCCAAATCTACCTCTTAAGACTCCTTTATGCTCAATCAGTATGTTTACATGCAGCAAGAAATTAGAATTTCTGATCGGATCAGATAATGACATGCGTAAGACCGGATCACTTGTCCGCGTATACATGCCATTCAGAGAATCGGATTAACAGCCGGAGCATGGCTGACTCCGGACGCTATGTGGCGCTCTGCGCATGCGCAGAATGGCGATGCGCATGCGCAGAATGCAAAATCCGATTCAGATCCGATTGCTGAGTATACATGCCGTTAAAAGTCTGACTATGAACGAATTATGTTGTTATCCGATTTTGAGATGTCCGAAGTAGGTCTGAAGTAGGTCGGATTAAGGTGTTTACATGCACTTAAAAAGTCCGAACGATGTCTTATACGATTAGAAATTTGAATTTCTTGCTGCATGTAAACATACTGATTGACCAATTGAGCAAGCAGCAAACACTGTCCCTCGGTCCAGTTGGGTTTTCTTGTTCTTTTTTTCTCCATTGCTGTTCACTGGTTTGTGGTAGATTTGAATGCCACCCAACACTGCTTCTTATAGTCCAGCCAGCAATCACAGAAATTGATGAAAGCTGAGCCATTTTAGCCAATACCAAATGCATGAAGTGCTAAAATCACCAGCATGGTAAATAAATGTAAGCAAATAAATATAACTATCAGCATGTGAGTACTGTGCAAGTGGACACGAGTTTTCACACATTTTGTGGGAAAATTTTAAAGTATGGCTTACTATTTATTTAACAAAGATGTTCTTTTTATGTAAAATATTATTCATAATTACACAGTCTTCATAGAGATTAGATTCTATGATTAGGTCTATTGATTTCACGGTCCATTCTATGCCCAGTATCACCAAGAGTGTATTTTTATCCAGCGTTTAGGGTCAACCAATCACGTCTTTTAAAAGAATGAGTCATACCTAGCAATGGGGTCAACCACACCTCCTCACTAAAATAAGAGTTTTTGTCCATTCCTTGCTCAGAGTTCTCTGAGAATGTTCTGGAATCACTCTTAAGCCAAGACTCCTTGCTAGGAATTTTTAGGCTAAGTTAGGAGCTCTCTGAGAGGATTCTCAGAATCTTTAGTAATACGGCCCCAGGAGTTTATTTAAAAGAGCACTTGCCTGATAGCTTCAACTCTCTGCTGCTAACGCTACCGCTGCGTCGTCGTCACTTCCGTCTTTCCGGAAAAGTTCATAGAAGTCCTCTTCAAAACTCACAAGTGTGAGGAAAAAGTTTGTGAATTCAACACAAAAAAAAAAAAAACATTACTGAGCTAGGGAATGTAATGTCAATCCCCTGTACCACCCTTAGAAGTTAAATAAAAGGACCAAAATGCAGAGGAACCAGGATCAGGTTCTCTTTAATGAATATAAAAAAACCTGTCAGGCAAACTTTGTGGAAAAAATGACAAACTTCTCACAGGGCTAGGTGAAGGCAATCAAACAGAAAAAAAGGCAAAGCCCAACAATTCATCAAAAGGCAAAAAGGTAACAAAAGTCTTCAACGACCAGCAAAAACAGAGGTACACAACTCAGCAAAGTTAAGAGCACAAACATGCTCTTTAAATACCCTGACTAGTCACAGTCAAACCGGCGAATACCTCGCCTTCTCCCTCCCCAACACTATTACCTCTGTTCTCATCTACCGTCCACCAAAGCCCCACCCGTCTTTTCTCTCTGATCTCTCTGAACTCCTCACCATTGCATCCTCTCTCTCCTCCCACCTCCTACTCACTGGGGACCTAAATATCCACATTGATCAGCCCAACATCCCACTGACGTCCGATTTCCTCTCTCTCCTAGACTGTTTCCACCTTACCCAACACATCAACTTCCCCACCCATACCAAAGGACACACCCTGGACATAGTCTGCTCCTCCTTCCTACCCATATTCAACCCTTATCCTATCCTCTTTGCACTCTCTGATCACCTCTGCATCATCTTCTCCACCCCCCTACCCTCACCCCATAATCCCCAAAAACGCACCATCTCCTACCACAACATCAAGGCAGTCAATCCACTCACTCTCTCCCAGCTCATCTCCTCTGCCTTTCCCCCTGACTCCGCCCCCTCTTCGCCTGACGACTATGCCTCCACGCTCAACACCATCCTCTCTGATTCCCTGGACTCCCTAGCCCCCTGGAAAACATCATCTGTCTCATTCACCAACTCCGCCCCCTGGTACACCCCTGAACTGTGCACCATGAAGCAAGCTGGCTGTCAACTTGAACGTCTTTTCAAAAGAACCCGCCTCACCGTCCACGCCGAAGCCTTCAAACAACACATTTCCTCCTACCGTGACGCTCTCCTTGCTGCCAAATCCGCCCACTTCTCATCCCTCATCAACAGCACCAGCCGGAATCCCTGCACCCTGTTCTCCACTGTTAACAAACTGCTCCAGCCACCGGCCACCAACCCACCCTCCTCCCCCGACCTCTGTGACTCCTTCCTCCTCGCTTTCAACAACAAAATCTCCCAAATCAACAGCTCCCTGACTGCCACTATCAGCAACTCCCCCGCCACACACACTTCTCCCCCACCGCTCCTCCCCCTTTTCCCTGACCTCCCGCCCTTCCCTCCGCTCGCTGCTTTCTCCCCTGTCAACTCCTCCCGCATCCAGGACATCATCACAGCATCGAAGACAACCACCTGCTCCCTCGACCCCCTCCCAACAACCTTAACCAAGGCCTGCCTTCCTGCCCTCCTCCCCCACCTCACCACCCTCTTCAACCAGTCTCTATCCCTTGGTCACTTTCCCACTGTCTACAAACTCGCCTCCATCACCCCCATCCTCAAAAAGCCCACCCTGGACCCAGCCAACCTCTCCAACTACCACCCCATCTCCAACCTCCCATTCCTCTCCAAAACTCTTGAGCGCATCGTCGCCGCCCAACTCCACACCCATCTCCAGTCCAATAACCTCTATGAACCCCTCCAGTCTGGTTTCCGCCCAGTTCACAGCACCGAAACCGCCCTCCTCAAAGTCATCAACGATCTCCTCACCTCCGCAGACTCCGGCGCCCTCAACATCCTGTTACTCCTCGACCTTAGCGCAGCCTTTGAAACTGTTAACCACTCTATCCTCCTTCAAAGGCTGCGCCAACAGGGTGTTGAGGGCACTGCACTCGACTGGCTCACCTCATACCTCACCAACAGGCAACAGTTCGTCTCCCTCTCCGGTCACACATCCAACCTCTCCCCAGTCAAGCAGGGGGTCCCCCAAGGCTCAGTCCTCTGACCCCTCCTCTTCATCTGCTACATCTTCCCCCTTGGTCATATCATGCGCAACCTCAACCTGGACTTTCATTGCTACGCCGACGACACCCAGATATATATCAGCACCAAACCCACCCAAAACCCACCCCTCACCTGCATCTCTATAATAAAATCATGGCTGACCCACAACTTCCTTCAACTCAGCAGCGACAAAACAGAACTCCTCCTCATTGGCACCAAATCCACCCTCAGCAAAACCGGACCCATCTCACTCACCATCGGCACCTCAACCATCACTCCCTCCCCCCTGGCACGCAACCTTGGCGTTATTCTGGACTCTACCCTCTCCTTCGATCCCCATGTCAGCTCTATCGTCAAAACCTCATACTTCCACCTCCGTCGCATCGCCAAAATCAGACACTGCCTCTCTCCCCCTGCTGCCGAATCCCTCATCCACGCCTTCATCTCCTCCCGCCTCAACTACTGCAACTCCCTCCTCACTGGCATCACTTCCCATTCCCTCCATAGACTCCAACTGGTCCAGAACTCTGCCGCCCGCCTCCTTACCCACACCCGGTCCCACCAGCACATCACCCCAGTTCTCCACTCTCTCCACTGGCTCCCCATCAAACAGCGCATCATCTTCAAAACACTTCTTCTCACCTTCAAAGCCCTCCATCACCTGGCCCCCCCGTACCTGTCTGACCTCCTCACCCCCCACCGCCCCACCCGTGCCCTCCGATCCTCCTCCAGTCTCTCCCTGATCACACCCAGGTCCAAACTTAAGTCCTTTGGGGACAGAGCCTTCTCCCGCTCTGCACCCCGGCTCTGGAACTCTCTCCCCCTACCAGTCCGCGACTCCCCCTCACTCCCCACATTCAAGTCCCATTTAAAAACCTACCTCTTCTCCCAAGCCTTCGACCTCCCCTACCCATAACCGGTGTCCTGTCCCTCCCCCCTGTGCTTCATTCCTCCATGTCAATCACTGTTGTCAATACCTCGTCCCCCCAGTATGTCTCTATTATGTTCTTTTTCTTCTTCTTCTCTCTCTTCCATGTAAGCGTCCTTGGGTCCTTGAAAAGCGCTATATAAATATAATGAATTATTATTATTATTATTATCACTCAATCCAGTGGCGGTTTTAGGAACGGGCAGACCGGGCAGCCGCCCAGGATGGCACTTTGGGGGGGGGGGGGGGGGGGGGGCGCACGAGAACTTAAAAAAAATAAAACATAAAAATCATCTGCGGCGCTGGGGGGGGGGGGGGGCTCGGAGGGAATCTCGCCCGGGGCGTAATTCAATGTAGAACCGCTACTGACTCAATCACATGAGCAGAGCAAATCAGGTGATTAACGAAAGACATAGAAGAAAAAAAAAGGTACAAATGAGGACATCTAGTGGCAAAAGACAGTAACTGCAGCTAGAAAGTTCTTCGGGCCTATTTGCAGGGTTAATGAGCTGGTCCACACATGCCCCACCTAGACAAACACCCAATGCAGGGCTGGACTGGAGCCAGCCAGTTGGCTTGGTGCTCTGGTTCTCTGGTTTCCTGGTTCTCTGGACACATGGTCTGGAAGACCACAGCAGCAGCAGCATGGGAGATGACTAGCAACCACTACATTACTGAGCTAGGAATCATGAATTAGTGAAAAACTCAGAACACAGTGATGGTGAGGCACACAGTGAGGTGAAGCACACACTTAAACCCGATAAAGTGAGCTGCCTGCAACAGTGGTGCTCGGGGAGCAGTGAGGGGTTAGGTGCCTTGCTCAAGGGCACTTCAGCCGTTCGTACTGGTCGGGGTTCGAACCGGGAACCCTCCAGTGATAAGTCCGAAGCCCTGTAAAAAAATAAAAAATATACAGACCCTTTCCGAAAAATTAGAATATCATGGAAAAGTTGTTTAATTTCCACAATTCCATTCAAAAAGTTAAACATTCATAGATTATAGATTCAGGGCCCACAATTTAAACGATTTCAAGTATTTATTTGTTTATTTGTACATAATTTGGGTTTCTAGCTCATAAAACCCATGAAAACAGGAATTCAAAAAATTAGAATACTGTGAAGAAATCACCATTTACTTTACTTTTTGCAGAAAAAAAAGAAAAAAATTAGGATCACATCAAATCAATCAAATTATGGTACTTTCAAAACGATATGTCAAACTTCAATACTTGGTTGGGAATCCCTTTGCATTAATCACCGCCTCGATGCGACGTGGCATTGAGGCAATCAGCCTGTGGCATTCAATGGGAGTTAGGGAAGCCCAGATTTCCTTGATGCTTGCTGTCAGCTCTTTGTTGTTGGATCTGGTGCCTCTCATTTTCCTCTTGAGAATACCCCATAGGTTCTCAATGAGGTTTAGGTCCGGCGAGTTGGCTGGCCAGTCAAGCACTGTGATGGCATGGGCATCAAACCAGGTTTTGGTGCTTCTGGCGGTATGGGCAGGGGCCAGGTCCTGCTGGAAGATGAAATCTGCATCTCCATACAGATCCTCAGCAGAGGGAATCATGAAGTCCTCTAAAACATTCTGGTAGACTGTTCTGGTGACCTTGGATTTAAGAAAGCAGAGTTTACCAACACCTGCACTGGACATTGCACCCCAAATCATGACTGACTGTGGATACTTCCCACTGGACCTCAAGCAGCTTGGGTTCTGTTCCTCACCCGTCTTCCTCCAAACCCTTGGACCTTGATTCCCGAATGAAAGGCACACTTTACTTTCATTGGAAAAGAGGACCTTGGACCACTGGCCAACAGTCCTTCTCCTTGGCCAAGTTACAAGATACAAGATACAAGATACAAGAAGGTTTATTGTCATCACATCGTAAGACATGACAAAATTACAGCAGCTACCACCATAATAGTGCATTCAAATTTTTGTTTTTAAAACAAAACAAAAAAATGGAGATGGGTAGAAAGGAGAAGTTAACTTAAGAGGCCATAAAAATAGTTATATGGCCCACACATACTGAAAACAATGTACACACATACGGAATGACGGTGATAATGATAATGAACGGAATGAAATGTCAATGAGGTTGTTGGAGTGAATATAAGGTAAGAATAAATAGATAAAAGATAAAAATAGAAAAACAAAAACAAAAGGGACCTGAGGATAAATATAAAGTGTATAAAGTGATGAATATAAAGTGATGAAATATAAAGTGATAAAATGACAATGAAATGACAATGAAAAGTGACAGTGCTTGCTATTTTGAGGGTGAGGTATGAAGGTGAGGTGCAGAGTTCAGTAACCTCGTGGCCCAGGGATAGAAGCTATTCTTCAGTCTGTTTGTTCTGGACCTGAGGGACCTGAGTCTCTGCCCTGATGGCAACAGATTGAACAGATGATGACCGGGGTGTGAGGGGTCCTTTATTATTTTAGCGGCTCTGCTGATGCCACGGGAGCTGGTAATATTCTCCAGGGTGGGAAGAGGACAGCCGATGATTTTTTCTGCTGACCTGGTGACCCTCTGCAACGCTTTCCTGTCTGCAGCAGAGCAGGCAGTGAACCAGACGGTCGTGCAGTACAGCAGCACCGGCTCGATGGTGGCCCGGTAGAAGGACACCAGCAGTTTCTCTTCTAGTTGGTTCCTCCGCAACACCCGGAGGAAGTGGAGTCTCTGCTACTTCTTGATGGCGGCCGTCGTATTGACCGACCAGGTCAGGTCCTCTGTGATGTGGGTCCCCAGGAATTTGAAGGAGGCCACTATCTCCACGCCTACACCGTTGATTAGCAGCGGTGCGTGGTCCCCTCTCTGCCTCCTGAAGTCAATTACCAGCTCTTTGGTCTTGTCGGTGTTCAGCAACAGGTTGTTCCTGTCGCACCACTCTGCCAGCTCCTGTACTTCCTCTCTGTAGGCTGTTTCATCGCCCCCCGTGATCAGGCCCACCAACGTGGTGTCGTCGGCGAACTTGATGATGGAGTTCGAGGGGTGAGTGGGGGAACAGTCGTACGTGTAGAGAGTATACAGGAGGGGGCTCAGTACACATCCCTGAGGGGAACCGGTGCTGAGAGACAGGGCGGAGGAGCAGAGCGAACCCAGCTTCACAACCTGTGGCCGGTTGGTGAGGAAGTCCTTAATCCATGAGCACATGGAAGGCGGAAAATCCAGGGCTGCCAGTTTCGTGGCCAGGATGTCCTGGCTGATGGTGTTGAACGCCGAACTGTAGTCGACGAACAGCATCCTGACATATGTTCCAGGCACGTCCAGGTGTTGGAGAGCTGTATGGAGGGCGGTGGCAATGGCATCCTCCGTGGACCGGTTCTTTTTGTAAGCAAACTGAAGAGGGTCGATGTTATGGGGGAGGTGGGCTTTCAGGTGGTGGAGAACAAGCCTTTCAAAGCACTTCATGACTACAGAAGTCAGTGCAACTGGTCTGTAGTCATTGAGGTCTGTGATGGCTGTTTTCTTCGCCACCGGGATGATGGTGGCTGCTTTCAGGCAGGACGGGACGACTGCCAGACATAGGGATGAGTTGAATATCCCGGTCAGGACACCAGCCAGTTGGTCAGCACAGGCCCGGAGCACTTTACCCAGGACTCCATCCGGACCAGCAGCTTTCCTGGGGTTTATGGATTTAAGTGCCCGCCTCACCTGATGCTCTTGGAGAGTGAGAGGTGCGGGGCTGTGTGATTGGTAGGGCAACGGGGATGTGGATGTGGTTGGTCTGGTAGCCTCAAAGCGGGCGAAGAAGTGGTTCAACTCCTCCACCAGTGAAGCCTCGGTGTTAATGGCAGCAGACATCTTCCCCTTGTAGTTGGTGATGTGCTGGATGCCTTGCCAGACCCTCCGGGAGTCATTGTCCTCCAGATACGACTCCACTCTCCTTCCCTTCCGGTTCCGGCGCCGCAGCGAGTGGCAGCCCGACACAGCAGCTCCCGATCTTTTTCCTTTTTTCTTAGATTAAAGTTTTTTTAAAAACTTTAATCTATATAGTACTTTAGAACTGTAGCACTAGGCTTTAGAAACATGTTTTAGGTTATATGAGGGCTCTTAAACGGGTCGAACAATAACTAGTATGTGCAGGGCGATCGCCACGATCGCTAAACAACAACAACAACAACAATGGACTGGCGCCTACTCGCGGGACGAGCTCCTTCAGCTCCGGGATCGACCAGCGGTGTGCCCGAGGGGGATCCCGAAAGAGCTGAGGATAAAGCGGCGTGGGACCAGAGCAGGAGCCATGGTGAGGAACAAGAGGATGGAGAGGAAGTGGAGATATAAGCCCCGTCTTCCCTCGGTTATTATGGGTAATGTTCGCTCACTGCCCAACAAGATGGACGAACTATCAGCCCTCACTACCGGACAGCGCGAGTACCGGGAATGTAGTGTGTTGTGCCTGACGGAGACATGGCTGAACGGGAACATACCAGACTGCTCAGTGGAACTAGCCGGCTTCACGCTAGTTCGGGCGGACAGGAACAAACAGAGCGGTAAGAAGTCGGGTGGCGGACTTGCCGTCTTTGTTAATTCCAAATGGTGCAACCCGGGACATGTTACCACGAAGGTAATCACGTGCACGCCCGACGTCGAGTTGTTAGCGGTGGGACTGAGACCGTACTATCTGCCCCGTGAGTTTTCGGCAGCCATTGTTGTTATTGTTTACACTCCACCATCGGCCGTAGCGGCGCGGGCTTGTGACGTCATTCATTCTTCCGTCGCAGACCTGCAGACTAGACATCCCAACGCCCTTATTATAGTAAATGGAGACTTTAATCATGTAAATATATCAAAGACACTGACTGACTTCACCCAGTATGTAACCTGCAGCACCAGAGGAGATAAGACCCTGGACTTACTGTATGCCAATGCTAAGGGAGCATACAGTGCAACAGCCCTCCCCCCCCTGGGCAAATCAGATCACTGCTTGATCCTACTGTCTCCTACATATAAGCCTCAGGTTAGGAGACAGCCCATTACCACCAGGACTGTACAGCAGTGGTCTGAGGAGGCTGAAGAGGCCCTGAGGGAGTGCTACAGGACAACAGACTGGAGGATGTTTCAGGAGGACTATGGTGATGACATTGAGGGTCTCACTCAGTGCGTCACAGACTATATAAAGTTCTGTGAGGAGAGTGTTGTCCCCACCAAGAAGGTCCGTTGCTTCCCTAACAGCAAACCCTGGATCAACAGGGACATCAAAGTCCTGTTGAACCGTAAGAGGAGAGCCTTCATGGTAGGAGACAATGAGGACACACAGAGGGAGATACAAAGAGAGCTGAGGAGGGAACTGAGGAGAGCTAAGGCCTGCTATAAAAGCAGGATTGAGGACAAGCTGCAGCAGAACAACTCCCGAGAGGTGTGGGCAGGGGTGAAAACCATCACCGGCATGAAAACTGCCGGAGGATCACAGGAGGGGACAAAGGAATGGGCCGATGAGTTAAACCTGTTTTTCAACAGATTTGACTCACCAACGGGGGCCAGACCCTCAACTCCCCTTCCCCCCTCCTGCCCTACTCATCTCCCTGCTGGACCACCAGATCCGGGCATGGCAGCTTCAGCTTCTGCACCTCCCCTCCCTGCACCACCCTCCCTCTCTCTCCCGTTCCACACTCACAGGGAGGCTGGACCAATGTCCGGCCCAGAGGACAGTCACCCCCTCGCCACACCGCAGACTACACCTGTGACCCCGGAAATAACAACCCCAACCATCAGCACCAGCCACGTGAGACGGCAGCTCACGAGGATCAGGCCTAACAAGGCCAGAGGACCCGATGACATCAGCCCGAGGGTGCTCAAGATCTGCGCGGAGCAGCTGGCAGGAGTGTTCACGCACCTCTTCGGCCTCTCCCTGAGGCTGAAAAAGGTGCCAACTCTATGGAAGACTTCCTGCGTAGTCCCTGTGCCGAAGAAGGGTCGTCCCAACGCTCCAGGGGACTTCAGACCTGTGGCACTGACGTCACACGTCATGAAGACCTTTGAGAGATTGGTTCTGGACCATCTCAAGCCCAGGGTGCGTGACTGCCTGGACCCATTGCAGTTTGCGTACCAGACCCACATCGGCGTGGAGGATGCCATCATCTACCTGCTTCACAGAGCTTACACACACCTGGAGAGGCCACAGAGCATGGTGAGAATCATGTTCTTCGACTTCTCCAGTGCTTTTGACACCGTCCAGCCAGACCGGCTGGCTGAGAAGCTCCTGGTGATGCAGGTCGATCCTGACATGGTGGCATGGATTACGGACTACCTCACGGACAGACCGCAGTATGTCAGGCTGCGACACTGCTTGTCAGACATGGTGACTAGCAACACCGGCACACCCCAGGGAACTGTACTTTCACCATTCCTGTTCCTCTACACCTCAGATTTCTGCTATAACTCCCGAACATGCCACCTGCAGAAGTTCTCGGACGACTCCTCCATTGTTGGATGCATCACAGACAACGAGGAGGAGGAGTACATGGAACTGGTGAGGAACTTTGTGGGATGGTGTGATGGGAACCACCTCCAGCTCAACACAGGGAAAACCAAGGAGCTGGTGGTGGACTTTAGACGCAGGAAGTGTCCCCCATTACCGGTTTCCATAAAGGGGGAAGAGGTGGAGATGGTGGACACCTGCAAGTTCCTTGGGGTGCACCTAAACAACAAACTGGACTGGTCTGATAATACCGAGGCCCTCTACAGGAAGGGACAGAGCAGGCTGTTCTTCCTGAGGAGGCTCAGATCCTTCAATGTGTGCACTAGGCTGCTACGGATGTTCTACCAGTCTGTGGTAGCCAGTGTCACCTTCTTCGCCGTCGTGTGCTGGGGAGGAGGCATCGGGTGTGGTGGGGCAAGTAAGCTGAACAAGCTGGTGAGGAAGGCGAGCTCCGTGGTGGGGATGAAGCTGGACTGTGTGGAGGCGGTGACAGAGAGGAGGATGAGGGGAAAGCTGCAGGCGATCCTGGACAACCCCTCTCACCCTCTCTACGCCGAGCTGAGGCAACTCAGGAGCACGTTCAGCCATAGGCTCACTCAGCCACGTGCTTCAAAGCGCTTGGGGGGCTCTTTCATCCCATCAGCTATCAGGCTCTACAATACCTCAACCACCCGCTCCCAACGTCTCGGAAGCGCCAGCACCACCAGATAATGGATTTGTATAACACACCACACACCCCAGACTGTTTTCTAGCCATTCTCATCTTATGTCTGTTCATCTCACTAATAACCACTGCCCATCTGTCATCTTTCATTGTGTGCACCAGGCTTCCACTGATGGTCTACCAGTCTGCGGTGGCCAGTGTCACCTCTTCACTGCCGTGTGCTGGGGAGGAAGCTTTGGGAGCGGTGGTGCCAGGAAGCTGTACAAGCCGGGGAGGAAGGCGAGCCCTGCAGTGGGGATGAAGCTGGACGGTGTGGAGGCGGCGACAGTGAGGAAGACGAGGGGAATGCTGCTGGCGACCCGGACCTACCCTCTCAGCCTCACTGTGCTGAACTGAAGCAACTGAAGCAACTCAGGAACACGTTCAGCCACATGCTCACTCAGCCAAGTGCCTCAAAGTGCTTGGGTGCTCCTTCATCCCACCAACCATCAGGCTCAGGAAGCTCCAACACCACCAGACAAATGGAATGGACTGAACTTTCATTCACATACACCACACCACACACCTTGGACTGTGACCCAGCCGTTGTTATTCCAGGACCATTCATATATTGTACCTGGAATACCTGTATAAATTTGCACATCTTGCACCTTGCACTTTCCGCATACTTGCACTATTTTATCTACTTGCACTATTTGATCTATCTTGCATTTTGCACCACAAACTGCTATCTAGGACACTAGTATGCATACGGGTCCTCTCGTCACCGACCTGACTTAAGAGCGCGTATTTAATCTAATCTATTGTTTTTTTATTGTGTATAGAATTTAGCCAGGCTCTTTACTGCTCATCTATCCCCTGCACTGCTGGTCTCTGCGAATTTCTCCTACGGGGGATTAATAAAGAAATATCTTATCTTATCTTATCTGTACTCCGTTTTTGCGGCTTTGATACCGCGTCTGAGGTCCGATCTGGCTGTGCTATACAGAGTACTGTTACCTGTAGAGACGCTTCCTAGGTTGCCTCAGGTTCAGAAGTGGCTTGACCCGAGGAACCCGACTGTTGTAGCCCATCTCCCGGATGCGTCTGAATGTGGTGGTTATTGAAGCTGTGACTCCTGCCTCATTCCACTCTTTCTGGATCTCTGCCATTCTTTTAAAAAATATATATTTTATTTTAACTTTTTCAAACTTTTTGTTACAAACGACAAGAAAAAAACAACACACAAATTAAGTATACAACATCTGACAGCATTAAAATAATTTAAGTAATAAAAGGAAAGACAGAGACTATGAAATGACATAGATGTATAAAATAACCAAAAATAATCCAGTGTTCTCTGTCCCATGAAGCTGTCAGGAGAGTAAATAAAAAAACAACAACAAGACATGAGCTGCCACCTTAACGTGGTGGAGGGGTTTGCGTGTCCCAATGACCCTGGGGGCTATATTGTCGGGGGCTTCATGCCCCTGGTAGGGTCACCCAAGGCAAACAGGTCCTAGGCGAGGGTCCAGACGAAGAGTGGCTCAAAAAACCCCAATGAAGAAAGAAAACTTTGGTACGGAGTTTCCCTTGCCCGGACGTGGGTCACCGGGGCCCCCCCCTGGAGCTAGGCCTGGGGGAAGGGCCCGTTGGCGAGCGCCTGGTGGCCGGGTCTACGCCCGCGGGGCCCGGTCGGGCACAGCCCGAAGGAACGACGCGGGACCCTCTTCCCATGGGTTCACCACCCGTGGGAGGGGCCAAAGGGGTCGGGTGCGATGTGAGCTGGGCGGCAGCAGGAGGCGGGGACCTGGGCAGTCCGACCCTCAGCTGCAGAAGCTAGCTCTGGGGACGTGGAACGTCACCTCTCTGGTGGGGAAGGAGCTGGAGCTGTTGTGCGAGGCTGAGAGGTACCGGCTGGACATAGTCGGGCTCACCTCGACACACAGTTTGGGCTCTGGAACCAGCGTCCTTCAGAGGGGTTGGACTCTTTTCCACTCTGGAGTTGCCCCTGGGGAGAGGTGCCGAGCGGGGGTGGGAATGCTTATCTCCCCCCGGCTTGGTGCCTGTACGTTGGGGTTCACCCCGGTAGACGAGAGGGTAGCCTCCCTCCGCCTTCGGGTGGGGGGACGGGTCCTGACTGTCGTTTGTGCTTATGCACCGAACGGCAGTTCAGAGTACCCACCCTTTCTTGAGTCCTTAGGGGGGGTGTTGGAAAGCGCTCCTTCTGGGGACTCCGTTGTTCTGCTGGGGGACTTCAACGCCCATGTGGGCAATGACAGTGAGACCTGGAGGGGCGTGATTGGGAGGAACGGCCCCCCTGATCTGAACCCGAATGGTGTTTTGTTGTTGGACTTCTGTGCTCGTCATGGATTGTCCATAACGAACACCATGTTCAAGCATAAGGGTGTCCACATGTGCACTTGGCACCAGGACACCCTAGGCCGCAGTTCGATGATCGACTTTGTAGTTGTATCATCGGACTTGCGGCCGCATGTCTTGGACACTCGGGTGAAGAGAGGGGCGGAGCTGTCAACTGATCACCACCTGGTGGCGAGTTGGCTCCGATGGCGGGGGAAGATGCCGGTCAGACCTGGCAGACCCAAACGTACTGTGAGGGTCTTCTGGGAACGTCTGGCTGAATCTCCTGTCAGAACGAGCTTCAACTCCCACCTCCGGGAGAGCTTCAACCATGTCCCGGGGGAGGCGGGGGACATAGAGTCCGAGTGGACCTTGTTCCGTGCCTCCATTGTTGAAGCGGCCGACCGGAGCTGTGGCCCGGTCGGCCGCTTGTCGGTGCCTGTCGCGGCGGCAACCCCCGAACCCCCTGGTGGACCCCAGCGGTAAGGGATGCCGTCAAGCTGAAGAAGAAGTCCTACCGGGCCTTTTTGGCCCGTGGGACTCCTGAGGCAGCTGATGGGTACCGGCGGGCCAAGCGGGGCGCGGCTTCGGCGGTTGCGGAGGCAAAAACTCGGGTGTGGGAGGAGTTTGGTGAGGCCATGGAGAAGGACTTCCGAACGGCTTCGAGGAGGTTCTGGACCACCATCCGGCGTCTCAGGAGGGGGAAGCAGTGCTCTGTCAACACCGTGTATGGGAGAGACGGGGCGCTGCTGACCTCGACTCGGGACGTTGTGAATCGGTGGGGGGAATACTTCGAAGACCTCCTCAATCCCACCAACACGCCTTCCACTGAGGAAGCAGGGCCTGGGGACTCGGGGGGGGGGACTCTCCTATCTCCGGGGCTGAGATCGCCGAGGTGGTTAAAAAGCTCCTCGGTGGCAAGGCCCCGGGGGTGGACGAGATCCACCCCGAGTTCCTAAAGGCCCTGGATGCTGTGGGGCTGTCTTGGTTGAAACGTCTCTGCAGCATCGCGTGGACATCGGGGGCAGTGCCTCTGGATTGGCAGACCGGGGTGGTGGTTCCCCTCTTCAAAAAGGGGGACCGGAGGGTGTGCTCCAACTACAGGGGGATCACACTCCTCAGCCTCCCCGGTAAGGTCTATTCGGGGGTCCTGGAGAGGAGGGTCCGTAGGATAGTTGAACCTCGGATTCAGGAGGAGCAATGTGGTTTTCGTCCCGGCCGTGGAACTGTGGACCAGCTCTATACCCTTGGCGCGGTGCTCGAGGGTGCATGGGAGTTCGCCCAACCAGTCTACATGTGCTTTGTGGACTTGGAGAAGGCGTTCGACCGTGTCCCTCGGGGAGCCCTGTGGGGGGTGCTCCGGGAGTATGGGGTACCGGGCCCGCTGTTACGGGCCATCGGGTCCCTGTGCTCCCGGTGCCAGAGCTTGGTCCGCATTGCCGGCAGTAAGTCGAGCCTGTTTCCGGTGGGGGTTGGCCTCCGCCAGGGCTGCCCTTTGTCACCGATTCTGTTCACAACTTTTATGGACAGAATTTCTAGGCGCAGCCAGGGCGTTGAGGGGTTACGGTTCGGTGGCCTCAGGATTGCGTCACTGCTTTTCGCAGATGATCTTGTCCTGTTGGCTTCATCGGGCCGTGACCTTCAGCTCTCACTGGAGCGGTTCGCAGCCGAATGTGAAGCGGCTGGGATGAGGATCAGCACCTCCAAATCCGAGGCCATGGTTCTCGGCCGGAAAAGGGTGGAGTGCACTCTCCGGGTCGGGGAGGAGATTCTGCCTCAAGTGGAGGAGTTCAAGTATCTCGGGGTCTTGTTCACGAGTGAGGGGAGGATGGAGCGGGAGATTGACCGACGGATCGGTGCGGCGTCGGCAGTGATGCGGGCTCTGCACCGGTCCGTCATGGTGAAGAAGGAGCTGAGCCTAAAGGCGAAGCTCTCGATTTACCGGTCAATCTACGTTCCTACCCTCACCTATGGTCACGAGCTGTGGGTAGTGACCGAAAGAACGAGATCACGAATACAAGCGGCCGAAATGAGTTTCCTCCGCAGGGTGTCCGGGCTCTCCCTTAGAGATAGGGTGAGAAGCTCGGTCATCCGGGAGGGGCTCAAAGTAGAACCGCTGCTCCTCCGCATCGAGAGGAGCCAGTTGCGGTGGCTCGGGCATCTAGTGAGGATGCCTCCTGGGCCCCTCCCTGGGGAGGTGTTCCGGGCACGTCCCTCCGGGAGGAGGCCCCGAGGAAGACCCAGGACACGCTGGAGGGACTATGTCTCTCGGCTGGCCTGGGAACGCCTCGGGATCCCCCCGGAAGAGCTGGACGAAGTGGCTGGGGAGAGGGAAGTTTGGGCTTCTCTCCTCAGGCTGCTGCCCCCGCGACCCGACCCCGGATAAGCGGAGGATATGGATGGATGGATGGATGGACAACAAGACAACATAAACCGGAAAAAAAACAAACAAACACATGACATAAAATAAAATAGAATAAAAAATAAAAAGCCCTGAGAGGAGAATCAAAACCCTTGATCAGTACAGACAAAATACAAAAATAAAATACAGATATTACACAGCAGCCTTATCAAGCAAGGTCAAAAACGGCTTCCACATTTTTCAAAATAGTTTGGTGCATTCCCTCTGCTAAGACGCATTTGTTCCATTCTGGAAACAAGGACCATTTCGTTAAGCCACCTCTTAAAGCAAGGGGATGATGAAGACTTCCAGTCAAGTAAAATCATTTTTTTGGCTGCGACCATGCCTGTTTTAAGAACCTGCCTACAGTGCGAAGGAAGGGCCGATGTCTTTTCAGAGGAGCCAAAAATTGCCAGGGTACAGTCTGGTTGAATGTTTATTTTATATTGCTTAGAGAACCAATTAAATATGTCACGCCAAAAGTTGTCCAGTACTGAGCAGTGCCAGAATAAATGTGAGAGTGTGCCTTCGGCCCTGCCACATCTATCACACATGGGAGACACTGATTTAAATATTCTATTAAGTTGAGTTTTGGAATAATGCAGTCTATGCGTGACTTTAAATTGAATTAACCGATATCTAGAGTTTATAGAGCACTTATGTGTATTTGACAGGCCCTCCTCCCATAATTCCTCTGACAGTGGGACTCCTAGTTCTTTTGCCCATGTATCCCTGAGATGACTGGTACTTGCTGGTGCCTCAAAAGCAGTGATGAAGCGGGAGATCAAATGTTTAGAGTGTGGTTGTAAGAGGAGTGTATCATAAAAATTACAATTGTGTGGTCTTGTTGGGAAATCAGAGTGAGGTGATATCTAGCCTGGAGCAGGGGGAAGGAAGCAAAGGTGTTGTCTATGTACAAATCTGAAATACGGCGTAGGCCCCTCTCTCTCCAGTCCAAAAATACCCCGTCCCTCAAACCTGGTTTAAACCAATGATTACCAGTTATTGGGGCATTCACTGAAAGCTTTGATAATCCAATAACTTTCCTTATTTGATTCAGTATCTTTAAGGAATTATTAAGAACAAAATTGTGGCCAGATAACTTGTGGGACAGTTGTACATTTGAAAAAAGAAGCGCTGGAAGCGAGGTTTGTGACAAAGACAGATTCAATCTTTAGCCAAAGTGGGGAGGAACAGTCACCATAAGGAGGGCCCAACTGCCAGAACATAAGAGCCCTTGCATTTGCAGCCCAGTAATAATGCCTAAAAACAGGAAGGCCGAGACCACCCCTTTTTACCTTCCTCTGCAGATGTGCTTTAGAAGTGCGGGGGGGTTTATCTGCCCAGACAAATGACAGGATAGCTGAATCCAATTGCTTAAAAAAATATAATGATAAAAAGATAGGGAGGTTTTGAAAAAGATATAAGAACCTTGGAAGTGCTACCATTTTAATGGCATTAATGCGGCCAATCATAGAGAGAGGGAGCAACTTCCATTTCCTAATATTAGCTTTAAGTTTATCCACCATAATCAAATAGTTCAATTTCAGTAAGAGTTTGGGATTTTTGGAAATCTTGTGTTTCCTGAAGAAAGATTACGTGTTTCCTGAAGAAAGATTACGTCCGGCTTTAATGACTTAAGGTGCGAGAAGACGCGACCCCTTTTAATCACATGATCCAACCCCTTTACATCTGGTTCTTCCCATGCTGCTTTGCGCGCGATTCATAGCCAATTGCTACTAAAAATTAGCTACTAAAATTAAATTAATTGCTACAAAAGCTACTTAATACACTTTCTAAGGCTGCATCGAACGGTAACGTTGTGTCCGCTGCCATGTTGGATTAACACGCTACAAGCTTCGGTGTCGCGCATAGACGTCGTCATCGTCTTGCTGCCCCCCCCCCCATTCTGTGATTGGTTCCCTAACTCAGGCAAAAATAAGGGCGGTGGTTTCCAGGCTGTCTTTGCAGTGAGAATGAAATCGCGCGCAAAGCAGCATGGGAATTCCCAGGCTAGTTTTCGTGGGTTTTATGAGCTAGAAATCCAAATTATGTAAAAATAAACAAATAAATACTTGAAATCATTTAAATTGTGGGCCCTGAATATATAATCTATGAAAGTTTTACTTTTTGAATGGAGTTATGGAAATTAAACAACTTTTCCATGATATTCTAATTTTTCGGAAAGGGTCTGTGTATATATAAAAGGGGTGATGCAAAGACACAGCAAGAAAGTTAGACTGCAAAACACCACTGGACTGCCGTTATGTCTAGGATGTCTTGTCTTGTGTATGTATGTATCTCTGTATGTATGTATGTATGTATGCGGTACTGTTGTCTTTCTTCATTCTTTTGTGGCGCGGTGGAGGCTCTCAAGAGGAAATACTGTTGCCCAACAATGCCACCTTGGGAATTGCAACCAAGAAAATATCAGTTACCAGAATCACGGGATTGTTTTACTCAGACTCAAAGGTACGTTTTTCGGAAAGGGTCTGTGTATATATAAAAGGGGTGATGCAAAGACACAGCAAGAAAGTTAGACTGCAAAACACCACTGGACTGCCGTTATGTCTAGGATGTCTTGTCTTGTGTATGTATGTATCTCTGTATGTATGTATGTATGTATGCGGTACTGTTGTCTTTCTTCATTCTTTTGTGGCGCGGTGGAGGCTCTCAAGAGGAAATACTGTTGCCCAACAATGCCACCTTGGGAATTGCAACCAAGAAAATATCAGTTACCAGAATCACGGGATTGTTTTACTCAGACTCAAAGGTACGTTTTACTCAGACTCAAAGGTACGTTTTACTCAGACTCAAGGGTACGTTACACTCAAGGCAAAACACGTGGTTCCCAGTTTACAAAAAAAGGAATACTTTATTTACAAAAAAAAAATATATATATTCATAACACAAGAAATAATATAAAAGGAATCTAATCAGGGGATGAGGCCTACTGGTGGGGAAGGAGCTAGTGGAGGGAAAGTGGGTACAACAAAAATAAATCAAAGAAAAAGGGGTTCACCCTGGCACACGTGTCAGTCACACACACACCCTGATATCACCCAAAATCCCAGGAGGCACAGCACACAGAAGGAGGGACACCACCACCCACGTCACCAGCACCACCACCGCCTGCAGCCACTGAGGAAAATAAAGAAAATAAAGTTACAACAAAAACTAATTAACCCAAAATACACAATATAATATCCCACTTACCGGGATATTTAACCTCATAAACTAAACACAACTGTCTAAATAAAGCAAACAATTTACTTAAACAATAGAAAAGTAAAGAAACAAAATAATCCAAAAATAAGGCTCAACACTTCACATTCACATACAACATTAAAACAGTTTAAAAATGCGGTGTCGGGCGGCAGTCCACCGTACCAGCCGCTGCATCTAACAGCCAAGGCAGCGCCACCAGGCAGCACGAAGCCGCAACGAAAGGCAGCAAATAATACGTCCCCGCAGTGGAAGACTAAAGTCTGGCAAAACAGCAGCAGGACTCCGGCAATACAGCCGCAGAACTCCGGTGATACAGCAACAAAAGTCCCGCAATACAGCAGAGACAAAACAGTCCGACAAGGTAGACGAGACAAAACAGCAGCGGTCCCAATCAGCTGGTGGAGTCACGTGTTTCACCACCTGTGTATTTCAGCCAGCTGATGAGCAGTTCCTAAAGTAAAGATAAAATTAGCACAGCTAAGCTAAATTTTACAGAGGCTTCTGTGAACTAAATTTAGACAAGCATACCTGTATTCAGGGTCAACAACCTGCACAAGGAGAGGGAGGGAGAGACCCACACGGCTGCAGACATCTACCTGCGACCACACTAGCATTAGCCATAAGATAGCATTCGGTCTAACATAGAGAGAATGGACACTTGCCACTGTCAGAGAGAACCAGGCATCAAACGGAGCGCAGTGCATAACACACTCGGTCGCTGCTCTGTGGTGAAAACACACAGGCCTTAAGCATGACACCAAGCGATATATGCGAGTTAAAGCAGCAGCAGCAGCAGCACATTACCTGCACGGGCAAACACCTAAACCGGAAGTGATGCGTCAGTGGAAGCGCAAGAGGGAAAAGAATGGGCTGTCTGTGGTCTGCAGCATAGATATACACAGAAGACTAGATGACTCGTCCGCGTCACTGGCCAACGGAGTCGAACGTCCGCACATGGCGGCCATCTTGCTACAGTCAGCTCGCTCCATAGGCTCGCTCCCCATAACAGTGTTGGTAGGGGTAAATGTACTTTTAAATAACCATAACTTGCTCAATTTTCAACCAATTTTTAAACGGATTGGTTCGTTATGCCCGTCAGAGGTGTAGTTATGACACTACATACTTATGAATAATCATGTTATGTCCTAAAACATAGAATAATGTTACAATATTTACAAATAGGCTATAAGAAAGGCTGTATCTTGAAATCCCCACTCTGTACACCATGTATTTATAACACTGCATACTTATGAATAATTGAGGCCTTGAGACAAATAACCATACACATCCATATTTCCAATTTTTAATGAAAATAGTTTTACATGTGACAGGGCTGTAGTGGAGGCTAAAATTAAGTGAACAGTTTACCCACCTCTCAATAAATCTAATGCACCGCATAATATAGCATAATCACAAAATGCACTGTATGCATCATTTAGTACCACTAGTATTGGTGTAAACATTAAACAGCAACCTTCAGCATCATCAAATATGTTCTGCATGTCTTTTTTAAACAAGTGCATATCACAGTCAACCTTACTGCTATCACAGAATTAATAGTTTACCCACCTCTTATTTTACCACTACACCCCTATTTACACAAAATGGTAGTAAACCAATCTGAAACACATTGTTTACAAATATTTACTTCATTAGATATTATAAAGGTACTTTTCAAAGATCTTTGAGGATTTACTAAAATCAGAATGTTTGAACAAAGGTGCTACAGAAGCATGATGAATCCTTTAAAAAATGTGGTCCTCATCCAGCTGGGTCCACAGCCACTTCAGCCTCAGCAGCCATCATCTCCAAGCTCAGTGGAGTTAAACCAATTCTTATTTTTATGCCAGAGTGAGTGTGTTAGACATAGATAGAGACATAGGCGCACACAGAAGCACACCCTTCAAATGACAAGCTAATTTTCAACAAAAACTCTCACCCACACACGTCAATTCACAAACACATACATTTCAATTAAATTTTGATTAAATTGTACTTAGAGGGCACCAAAACATTACACATGCCTCATGTCTCAGTCTAGTGTAGGAGATAAATGGTCCATAGGGATTAGGAATGGTCATAGGGCAAGGGCAAGTACAGCCAAGTTGTGGGTCGCTAGGCTGTGCGGGCGAGGAAGTCCAGGCAAGGGGACAGCAACAAGAGATGGTAGGGTAGTTGTAGGGATGGGATTTCAGGTGTGATGAGAGTCAAATACAAGGATGGCTGATGACTGGTAAAGGTTTACCTCACAAGTGAGGTAAGAGGGGAAGAAAGAGAAATAGAGTGGATTAGTATTACTATAAGTCATGATGGTTAGTATTAATTAGTATTTAGTAGTATTAAGTTAGTATTAAGTACACTACACAAACACAAGACAATACCTGTTTAGTTGAGAAGCTCGCTCACCACAGCAAAGTATAGATCTTAAAGCGAGAAGATGAGACAAGACGAGAGACAATATTATTAGTTTTTTTCTTTTGCAAACATTTAGGTAAACATGGAGCTGACAAAGACAAACATAACAAGGACATGCACACAAAAACATTAATAATTTAGAACACATACTTACACTTAAGATACTTATTCACAATAGCTTTGTTAAGGCCAAAGCACAATAAACAACTATAAGATTATCATAGTCACCAACCAACAAATGCTCAAACAATTCCTCTTAGTAACATTTTTGTGTGTGTGTTTTTGGCAAATTTTGTTAAACACGAAGCAGACAAAGACATACAAATATCACAAAGACATGAAGCTGACAACAACATACAAACTCCACGGGGACATGCACACAATACATTACTTATTGAGAGCACATAGAAACATACAGTAGATTTCTCCCAAACAACACAAACACTATAGAGGATCACATTAAATTCAAAATAACTAATTACAGAACAAAGTCTAATAAAACTATCTACATATTCATTCCAAAACAACAACTATACTAACACCAGCCACGGCATCACCATTGCACAACTAATAACCTAATTATACATACCATAACAAACCTTGCTGACGATTTCTCCATAACGCAAACACCGTAGAGGATCACACTAAATGCACAATAACTAAATACAGAACAAAGTATAATAAAACCACTAATACTAATAAAAATTAGTGGGTGCTAGCTCGTAGCCTAGCCATGATACACAACTAAGATGCGCGATTAAGTCATTTTTTGAGAGAAAAGCTGCGATTTCAACATGTTCAAGCATCCAGGATTATAACCACGTTAATAACGTTTTTAAGAAACCAAACTATTTGTAAATCCATCAAAATGTCAGCGAGATAGGAGTATTAACGTTTGTGCAGATCACTGACCTTACCTCAGTTTGCATCAGGTTCCGCAGATTCTGACAGGCAGCTTGACTGTAGAAAGATGGCCGACCTGTGCGGACGTTCTAGACCCCGCCTTAAGGCATCTAGTCTTCTGTGTATATCTATGGTCTGCAGACCCGGAGGCTGCAGATTCATGCCCGCAGTTCTGTGCCCCTCATGTATTTGCGACAGCGCCACCAACTGGACGTAGTGTCTTCCACTTTTTATTTGGAAATACTAACATCTATGATGGAAGACGACGGGAGTGAGTATTGAACGTGAATTATTTCATGTCATTAAACTATTCTGTTGACTTGACAGTGAAATTAATGTTTTAATGTGTTACGTTTGATATGATATGACTATTTATTTTTTAGGTTAAGCGAATATGTAGCTAATGTTAGCTTGTTGTAAAGAACTGTTTGACTACCGACTTAGACTACAGACTCTGTACTACATTGAACAATTATTTACAATTAACACTGATTACATAAAAATAAAATATAAAAATAATTAAATAAATAATAAGCTTTTCAAAATAACATCTGGAACGAGAACAATGCAAATATAATGTGCAATTTTAACTAAAGAAAGTGCAAAACATGTGCAAAGGTGGTCATTCTGTCATGATCTGTGTCTGTTCTGTCGTTGTGATTGGTTTGCTTTCTGTTTCCCCTGTCATGGTCTGTGTCTGTGTCTTGTTTTCGTTGGTTTACTCTGTGTTTCCCCCTGTGTCCTGATTCCCTCCTGGTTGATTGCCCCATTGTGTTCACCTATGTCTTGTTCCCTCACCTGTCTTGGGTTGGTAATTAGTCTGTGTATTTAAGTCCTGTCCTCTGTTCAGTGTTTGTCCGAGTCTTGTCGTTGTACGTCGTGTTTGGTGTCGTCGTTCACGTGAGTGGTTGTCTGTTCCTGTATCTGTGCTTTGGTTACCATTAAAATAGTTATAAGTACTCCTGCCTGCCTCGCCTCTCTGCACTTGGGTCCAACCCCACCACAATCCGCGACACATTCACTCACTACTTACTCACTACACTACACAGCTCACTACTACAGAGCTGTGGTAAAGCCACCCTGCATGTTTAGGGTCCATGGACCCCTCCGGGTTCCACCCACTACCTCGGTGTTTAGAGGGTTGACGGGGATCGGGCGGTGGAGGTGATTTTCATATCATGACATCACTGACTGCATCTCCAACCTGTAAACGTTTAGTGGTCTCCTTGACATCAGTCGACACGTCACATTATAGCGGTGTCAAGATATTTAAATGCATGTAGGACCTATTGCTACGGTGCCTGAACCCAAAGTTATAACTATAGCCTTCTATAACTTTGAACAGTGAGCGCAAACCTTTTCTTCACTGCAAGCAAACCATTGATGAAATGAAGCAAATATAAAGAACGTAGCCTACGTGTGTATGTAGGCAATTTATATTCACGATACTTACTAAAATATATTGAATAGGGTTTTATTGTAGTTGCATTAGTTGTTTGAAGAGTTAAAAAAACGGTTGGTCTTAACGTTAGTTTACAACCCGCAAGTCGGTCGGAGTAAAAGAGAAAAATAAATATTAGGTTGGTCCTAAGTCGACAGGGTCAGTCGGGTTACTGCAAACCAGAATATTTTTAAGGATGGCCCTATAAAAATAATTTCAGAGAGCCTACTATGAGCGAACAGTTGACAGGTTATCCTAGTATTTATATCATTTAGATGAATAATTATCATACCTCGATGCGACAGGTTGATTGTCGGCTATCCAACTTCCAGATGAACGTCTTTCCAAAAAAAGTTTTTCTTTTTTTACCCCGGATATACTGAACGATGAAAGATAGCACGATGACATTAAACCACCAGAAGCCGCTGTTCGGACGCACGGTTCGGAGGCATATATTTCGGAAGCCTAGGCCTACTAGATTTTAAAAAACTTTTTTTTTTGTGTTTGTTTTTTTGTTTTTTAAATGCGTTCTGCAGAGAAGGGAGACTGGCATTGGTCAGGGCTTGGAATGAAAGGGAGCAACAGGACAGAGTAACACGGCGAATATCGCAAATATATACAGTATATATATATATTTTTGAAGACGTTAGTTAAAGTGACGGTTCGGAGTAAAATTCACCCTGAGGTAATTTCCACCAATAATCCAGCCAAATACCCCCTCAGATGCATTTTTAGCGACGGTCAATATTTATCAAGTTTAGGGGTATCAGCTTAGTACTGGAGTGAATGGTAGTGTGTACATCTCGTAAATTACCCCACTAATAATGCATGGATTGTTACCCAACTTATGTAGTAGTACACATTAGGGATGCACCCGAATATGAATATGTTATTCGGAAAGCACAGATAATGCGATGTAAACATATCTGTATTCTACCCGAATATTCGCGTTATTATTCGGGAAAAAAAAAACTTAAAATCCGTTCATATCATTGTGGACGGCAGGTTGGCAACAAGATAAAATTGAAAAAAAACAAAAACAGAAAAAAAAAAAAAAATCATAACAGACCCCCCCATTACTGAGCTAGGAATTGAAATTGCTAGACCCCGGGTGTCAGCTTTAAAAAAAAAAAAAAAAAAGTCATAAACCTCCCCATTACTGAGCTAGGAATGGAGATTTCTAGACACCCCGGGAGTCAGATTTAAAGAAAAAAAAAAAAATCATAAAAGACCCCCCCATTACTGAGCTAGGAATGGAAATTTCTAGAGACCACGGGTGTCAGTTTTTATTTATTTTCTTTAAATGAAAAAAAATAGGAAAAAAAAATTGAATTTTTTTTTCATTTTTTTTTTTTTCATTTTTTTTTTAAACCGCTGACCCCCTAAGTCTCTAGAAATTACCCTTCCTAGTTTAGTAATGGGGGTCTCGTATTAATTTTTTTTCTTAATTTTTTTTTCTTTTTTTTTCAATTTTTTTTTCATTTTTTTCAATTTTTTTTTCTTTTTTTCATTTTTTTTTTCATTTTTTTATGTTTTTTTCATTTTTTTCCTTTTTTTTCATTTTTTTTTTTTTCAATTTTTTTTAAACCGCTAACCCCCTAAGTCTCTAGAAATTACCCTTCCTAGTTTAGTAATGGGGGGGTCTCGTATTATTATTATTTTTTCAATTTATTATTATTTTTTTTTCAATTTTTTTTTTTTTTTTTAAACCGCTGACCCCCTTATTCTCTAGAAATTACCCTAGTTTAGTAATGGGGGGGGGGGGGGGGGGGTTCGTATGATATATATATATATAAAATTTAAATTAAATATACATTTTTTTTCAATTTCTTTTTTTTTTTTTTTTTTTACAAAATTTATTTTTTTTCTTTTCTGATTTTTTTTTTTCAATTTTTTTTTTCAATTTTTTTTCAATTTTTTTTTTTGTTTTTGTTTTTTTTCAATTTTTTGTTTTTTTCATTTTTTTCCCCCAATATTTTTTAAACCGCTGACCCCATAAGTCTCTAGAAATTACCCTTCCTAGTATAGTAATGGGGGGGTCTCATATTATTATTATTTTTCATTTTTTTTTTTTTTTTTTTCAATTTATTTTATTATTTTTTTTTAAACTGCTAATTCTCTAGAAATGACCCTTCCTAGTTTAGTAATGAGCGGGGGGGTCACGTATGATTTTTTTTTTTCAAGTTTTTTTTTTTTCAATTTTCTTTTCAATTTCTTTTTGTGTTTACAATTTTTTTTTTTCATTTTTTTTTTCTTTTTTGAATTTTTCTTTTTTTTATTTTTTTTATTTGTTTTTAAAAAAAAAATTTCAAATTTTTTTATTTTTATATTTTTTTTTACAATTTTTTTTTTTTCAAATTTTTTTTTTTCAATTTTTTTTCAATTAAAAAAAATGAAAAAAAAGAATTTTTTTTTTTAAACCGCTGACCCCCTAAAGCCTAGTTTATACTTCTCCGACTGCGTAATCCGTAATCCGACTGCGTAACTATGGACACCCCTCGAGCCCTCATAGTTCTCCGTCGTGGTGACGGATAGGCAATGTAATTTCCCGCTTGACCAGTAGGGGTCGCTACGCAAGACTGGCCATGACATTCACGCAAGTAAATAAGTACAAAAGTGAAAAATAGTTAAGAGGGGATCAATTATTAAATAGAAAATTGGATACGTTATCAATGAAATGCTTTTAAAAGTAAAAACCGTACACATACTAAATGTGTACGGTTTTTGGAGCTTTATGCGTCCATATAGTAAAGCGTATATATGTAGCGTATATATAGCGTATATATATAGCTTATATAGTGTTTACAGCATATATACATAAATGGCGCTGCCAGTGTTTAAGTTGTGATAGAAGTCGATAGCGATAGAATGTGATTCATTGTGAGTCATTCATGTGTACATTTCGTGTTTGGAGGACCAAACACAGCTCTTGCGGTCTCCGTTGTGCGTTGACGGAGTGACGGATACTTAAAAAATATTTCAGGCTGACGGAGACGACGGAGAGGCTCTCCGTCAGGCTCTCCGTCGACGGAGAGGGCTCTCTGTATCCGACGTACGGCACTTTACGCAGAAGTATAAACTAGGCTTTAGTCTCTAGAAATTACCCTTCCTAGTTTAGTAATGGGCGTTCTCGTCTTCTTTTTTTTTCTTTTTTTTTTTCTTTTTTTTTCAATTTCTTTCTTTTTTTCTATTTTTTTTTTTCTTAAACCGCTGACCCCCTAATTCTCTAGAAATGACCCTTCCTAGTTTAGTAATGGGGGGGGGGGGGTCTCGTATGATTTTTTTTTCTTTTTTTCTGTTTTTGTTTTTTTTCAATTTTTGTTTTTTTTCAATTTTTTTTTTTTTTTTTTTTTCAAATAAAAAAAAAAAAGAAAAAAAAAGAAAAATGTGATTTTTTTTTCTTTTTTTTTCATTTTTTCATTTTTTTCAATTTTTTTTTTCAAATTTTTTTTTCTTCAATTTTTTTTTAAACCGCTGACCCCCTAAGTCTCTAGAAATTACCCTTCCAAGCTTAGTAATGGGGGGTCTCGTCTTATTTATTTTTTTTCAATTTTTTTTTTTTTCAATTTTTTTTTCAATTTTTTTTTTCTTCATTTTTTTTTTTTTTTTTCCCAATTTTTTTCTTTTTTCAATTTTTTTAATTTATTTTTTTTAAACCGCTGACCCCCTATTTCTCTAGAAATGACCCTTCCTAGTGTAGTAATGGGGGAGTCTCGTATGATTTTTTTTTCCAATTTTTTTTTTCAATTGCTTTTTTGTTTCCAATTTTTTTTTCTTTTTTTTTCTTCTTTTTTTTCAATTTTTTTGGAGTGTTGGTGGTCGGGTTGAGGTGTCGACAGACAGACAGACCCATTAGCTTGATTTTTTGTTTTGTTTTTGGAGATGACTGGCAACCACTACGTCACTGAGATAGGGACGAAAATTCGGTTACAACGGCAAGGATTGACTGTGGCATAGTGGTTAGAGCCGGGGGACGGAGAAGGTCACCCACCGACCCGGCGGCGGCGGTTCGATTCCCTCGAGACGTCGGGGTGTTGGTGGTCGGGTTGAGGTGTCGACAGACAGACAGACCCGTTAGCCTGATTTTTTGTTTTGTTTTTGGAGATGACTGGCAACCACTACGTCACTGAGATAGGGACGAAAATTCGGTAACAACGGCAAGGAGTGACTGTGGCATAGTGGTTAGAGCCGGGGGACGGAGAAGGTCACTCACCGGCGGCGGCGGTTCGATTCCCTCGAGATGTTGGAGTGTTGGTGGTCGGGTTGAGGTGTCGACAGACAGACAGACCCATTAGCTTGATTTTTTGTTTTGTTTTTGGAGATGACTGGCAACCACTACGTCACTGAGATAGGGACGAAAATTCGGTTACAACGGCAAGGATTGACTGTGGCAAAGTGGTTAGAGCCGGGGGACGGAGAAGGTCACCCACCGACCCGGCGGCGGCGGTTCGATTCCCTCGAGACGTCGGGGTGTTGGTGGTCGGGTTGAGGTGTCGACAGACAGACAGACAGACAGACCCGTTAGCCTGATTTTTTGTTTTGTTTTTGGAGATGACTGGCAACCACTACGTCATTGAGATAGGGACGAAAATTCGGTAAGAACGGCAAGGAGTGACTGTGGCTCAGTGGTTAGAGCCGGGGGATGGAGAAGGTCACTCACCGACCCGGCGGCGGCGGTTCGATTCCCTCGAGATGTTGGAGTGTTGGTGGTCGGGTTGAGGTGTCGACAGACAGACAGACCCGTTAGCCTGATTTTTTGTTTTGTTTTTGGAGATGACTGGCAACCACTACGTCACTGAGATAGGGACGAAAATTCGGTAACAACGGCAAGGAGTGACTGTGGCATAGTGGTTAGAGCCGGGGGACGGAGAAGGTCACTCACCGACCCGGCGGCGGCGGTTCGATTCCCTCGAGATGTTGGAGTGTTGGTGGTCGGGTTGAGGTGTCGACAGACAGACAGACCCGTTAGCCTGATTTTTAGTTTGTTTTGTTTTTGGAGATGACTGGCAACCACTACGTCACTGAGATAGGGACGAAAATTCGGTAACAACGGCAAGGAGTGACTGTGGCTCAGTGGTTAGAGCCGGGGGACGGAGAAGGTCACTCACCGACCCGGCGGCCGCAGTTCGATTCCCTCGAGGTGTTGGTGGTCGGGTTGAGGTGTCGACAGACAAACAGACCGTTAGCCTGATTTTTTGTTTTGTTTTTGGAGATGACTGGCAACCACTACGTCACTGAGATAGGGACGAAAATTCGGTAACAACGGCAAGGAGTGACTGGCTCAGTGATTAGAGCCGGGGGACGGAGAAGGTCACTCACCGCCCCGGCGGCGGCGGTTCGATTCCCTCGAGATGTTGGAGAGTTGGTGGTCGGGTTGAGGTGTCGACAGACAGACAGACCCGTTAGCCTGATTTTTAGTTTGTTTTGTTTTTGGAGCTGACTGGCAACCACTACGTCACTGAGATAGGGACGAAAATTCGGTAACAACGGCAAGGAGTGACTGTGGCTCAGTGGTTAGAGCCGGGGGACGGAGAAGGTCACTCACCGACCCGGCGGCGGCGGTTCGATTCCCTCGAGATGTTAGAGTGTTGGTTGTCGGGTTGAGGTGTCGACAGACAGACAGACCCGTTAGCCTGATTTTTTGTTTTCTTTTTGGAGATGACTGGCAACCACTACGTCACTGAGATAGGGACGAAAATTCGGTAACAACGGCAAGGAGTGACTGTGGCATAGTGGTTAGAGCCGGGGGACGGAGAAGGTCACTCACCGACCCGGCGGCGGCGGTTCGATTCCCTCGAGATGTTGGAGTGTTGGTGGTCGGGTTGAGGTGTCGACAGACAGACAGACCCGTTAGCCTGATTTTTAGTTTGTTTTGTTTTTGGAGATGACTGGCAACCACTACGTCACTGAGATAGGGACGAAAATTCGGTAACAACGGCAAGGAGTGACTGTGGCTCAGTGGTTAGAGCCGGGGGACGGAGAAGGTCACTCACCGACCCGGCGGCCACAGTTCGATTCCCTCGAGATTTTGGAGTGTTGGTGGTCGGGTTGAGGTGTCGACAGACAAACAGACCCGTTAGCCTGATTTTTTGTTTTGTTTTTGGAGATGACTGGCAACCACTACGTCACTGAGATAGGGACGAAAATTCGGTAACAACGGCAAGGAGTGACTGGCTCAGTGGTTAGAGCCGGGGGACGGAGAAGGTCACTCACCGACCCGGCGGCGGCGGCGGTTCGATTCCCTCGAGATGTTGGAGAGTTGGTGGTCGGGTTGAGGTATCGACAGACAGACAGACCCGTTAGCCTGATTTTTAGTTTGTTTTGTTTTTGGAGATGACTGGCAACCACTACGTCACTGAGATAGGGACGAAAATTCGGTAACAACGGCAAGGAGTGACTGTGGCATAGTGGTTAGAGCCGGGGGACGGAGAAGGTCACTCACCGACCCGGCGGCGGCGGTTCGATTCCCTCGAGATGTTGGAGTGTTGGTGGTCGGGTTGAGGTGTCGACAGACAGACAGACCCGTTAGCCTGATTTTTAGTTTGTTTTGTTTTTGGAGATGACTGGCAACCACTACGTCACTGAGATAGGGACGAAAATTCGGTAACAACGGCAAGGAGTGACTGTGGCTCAGTGGTTAGAGCCGGGGGACGGAGAAGGTCACTCACCGACCCGGCGGCCGCAGTTCGATTCCCTCGAGGTGTTGGTGGTCGGGTTGAGGTGTCGACAGACAAACAGACCGTTAGCCTGATTTTTTGTTTTGTTTTTGGAGATGACTGGCAACCACTACGTCACTGAGATAGGGACGAAAATTCGGTAACAACGGCAAGGAGTGACTGGCTCAGTGATTAGAGCCGGGGGACGGAGAAGGTCACTCACCGCCCCGGCGGCGGCGGTTCGATTCCCTCGAGATGTTGGAGAGTTGGTGGTCGGGTTGAGGTGTCGACAGACAGACAGACCCGTTAGCCTGATTTTTAGTTTGTTTTGTTTTTGGAGCTGACTGGCAACCACTACGTCACTGAGATAGGGACGAAAATTCGGTAACAACGGCAAGGAGTGACTGTTGCTCAGTGGTTAGAGCCGGGGGACGGAGAAGGTCACTCACCGACCCGGCGGCGGCGGTTCGATTCCCTCGAGATGTTGGAGTGTTGGTGGTCGGGTTGAGGTGTCGACAGACAGACAGACCCGTTAGCCTGATTTTTTGTTTTGTTTTTGGAGATGACTGGCAACCACTACGTCACTGAGATAGGGCCGAAAATTCGGTAACAACGGCAAGGAGTGACTCTGGCTCAGTGGTTAGAGCCGGGGGACGGAGAAGGTCACTCACCGACCCGGTGGCGGCGGTTCGATTCCCTCGAGATGTTGGAGTGTTGGTGGTCGGGTTGTGGTGTCGGCAGACAGACCCGTTAGCCTGATTTTTTATTTTGTTTTTGGAGATGACTGGCAACCACTACGTCACTGAGATAGGGACGAAAATTCGGTAAGAACGGCAAGGAGTGACTGTGGCTCAGTGGTTAGAGCCGGGGGACGGAGAAGGTCACTCACCGACCCGGCGGCGGCGGTTCGATTCCCTCGAGATGTTGGAGTGTTGGTTGTCGGGTTGAGGTGTCGACAGACAGACAGACCCGTTAGCCTGATTTTTTGTTTTCTTTTTGGAGATGACTGGCAACCACTACGTCACTGAGATAGGGACGAAAATTCGGTAACAACGGCAAGGAGTGACTGTGGCATAGTGGTTAGAGCCGGGGGACGGAGAAGGTCACTCACCGACCCGGCGGCGGCGGTTCGATTCCCTCGAGATGTTGGAGTGTTGGTGGTCGGGTTGAGGTGTCGACAGACAGACAGACCCGTTAGCCTGATTTTTAGTTTGTTTTGTTTTTGGAGATGACTGGCAACCACTACGTCACTGAGATAGGGACGAAAATTCGGTAACAACGGCAAGGAGTGACTGTGGCTCAGTGGTTAGAGCCGGGGGACGGAGAAGGTCACTCACCGACCCGGCGGCCGCAGTTCGATTCCCTCGAGGTGTTGGTGGTCGGGTTGAGGTGTCGACAGACAAACAGACCGTTAGCCTGATTTTTTGTTTTGTTTTTGGAGATGACTGGCAACCACTACGTCACTGAGATAGGGACGAAAATTCGGTAACAACGGCAAGGAGTGACTGGCTCAGTGATTAGAGCCGGGGGACGGAGAAGGTCACTCACCGCCCCGGCGGCGGCGGTTCGATTCCCTCGAGATGTTGGAGAGTTGGTGGTCGGGTTGAGGTGTCGACAGACAGACAGACCCGTTAGCCTGATTTTTAGTTTGTTTTGTTTTTGGAGCTGACTGGCAACCACTACGTCACTGAGATAGGGACGAAAATTCGGTAACAACGGCAAGGAGTGACTGTTGCTCAGTGGTTAGAGCCGGGGGACGGAGAAGGTCACTCACCGACCCGGCGGCGGCGGTTCGATTCCCTCGAGATGTTGGAGTGTTGGTGGTCGGGTTGAGGTGTCGACAGACAGACAGACCCGTTAGCCTGATTTTTTGTTTTGTTTTTGGAGATGACTGGCAACCACTACGTCACTGAGATAGGGCCGAAAATTCGGTAACAACGGCAAGGAGTGACTCTGGCTCAGTGGTTAGAGCCGGGGGACGGAGAAGGTCACTCACCGACCCGGTGGCGGCGGTTCGATTCCCTCGAGATGTTGGAGTGTTGGTGGTCGGGTTGTGGTGTCGGCAGACAGACCCGTTAGCCTGATTTTTTATTTTGTTTTTGGAGATGACTGGCAACCACTACGTCACTGAGATAGGGACGAAAATTCGGTAAGAACGGCAAGGAGTGACTGTGGCTCAGTGGTTAGAGCCGGGGGACGGAGAAGGTCACTCACCGACCCGGCGGCGGCGGTTCGATTCCCTCGAGATGTTGGAGTGTTGGTTGTCGGGTTGAGGTGTCGACAGACAGACAGACCCGTTAGCCTGATTTTTTGTTTTCTTTTTGGAGATGACTGGCAACCACTACGTCACTGAGATAGGGACGAAAATTCGGTAACAACGGCAAGGAGTGACTGTGGCATAGTGGTTAGAGCCGGGGGACGGAGAAGGTCACTCACCGACCCGGCGGCGGCGGTTCGATTCCCTCGAGATGTTGGAGTGTTGGTGGTCGGGTTGAGGTGTCGACAGACAGACAGACCCGTTAGCCTGATTTTTAGTTTGTTTTGTTTTTGGAGATGACTGGCAACCACTACGTCACTGAGATAGGGACGAAAATTCGGTAACAACGGCAAGGAGTGACTGTGGCTCAGTGGTTAGAGCCGGGGGACGGAGAAGGTCACTCACCGACCCGGCGGCCACAGTTCGATTCGCTCGAGATTTTGGAGTGTTGGTGGTCGGGTTGAGGTGTCGACAGACAAACAGACCCGTTAGCCTGATTTTTTGTTTTGTTTTTGGAGATGACTGGCAACCACTACGTCACTGAGATAGGGACGAAAATTCGGTAACAACGGCAAGGAGTGACTGGCTCAGTGGTTAGAGCCGGGGGACGGAGAAGGTCACTCACCGACCCGGCGGCGGCGGCGGTTCGATTCCCTCGAGATGTTGGAGAGGTGGTGGTCGGGTTGAGGTATCGACAGACAGACAGACCTGTTAGCCTGATTTTTAGTTTGTTTTGTTTTTGGAGATGACTGGCAACCACTACGTCACTGAGATAGGGACGAAAATTCGGTAACAACGGCAAGGAGTGACTGTGGCATAGTGGTTATAGCCGGGGGACGGAGAAGGTCACTCACCGACCCGGCGGCGGCGGTTCGATTCCCTCGAGATGTTGGAGTGTTGGTGGTCGGGTTGAGGTGTCGACAGACAGACAGACCCGTTAGCCTGATTTTTAGTTTGTTTTGTTTTTGGAGATGACTGGCAACCACTACGTCACTGAGATAGGGACGAAAATTCGGTAACAACGGCAAGGAGTGACTGTGGCTCAGTGGTTAGAGCCGGGGGACGGAGAAGGTCACTCACCGACCCGGCGGCCGCAGTTCGATTCCCTCGAGGTGTTGGTGGTCGGGTTGAGGTGTCGACAGACAAACAGACCGTTAGCCTGATTTTTTGTTTTGTTTTTTGAGATGACTGGCAACCACTACGTCACTGAGATAGGGACGAAAATTCGGTAACAACGGCAAGGAGTGACTGGCTCAGTGATTAGAGCCGGGGGACGGAGAAGGTCACTCACCGCCCCGGCGGCGGCGGTTCGATTCCCTCGAGATGTTGGAGAGTTGGTGGTCGGGTTGAGGTGTCGACAGACAGACAGACCCGTTAGCCTGATTTTTAGTTTGTTTTGTTTTTGGAGATGACTGGCAACCACTACGTCACTGAGATAGGGACGAAAATTCGGTAACAACGGCAAGGAGTGACTGTGGCTCAGTGGTTAGAGCCGGGGGACGGAGAAGGTCACTCACCGACCCGGCGGCCACAGTTCGATTCGCTCGAGATTTTGGAGTGTTTGTGGTCGGGTTGAGGTGTCGACAGACAGACAGACCCGTTAGCCTGATTTTTAGTTTGTTTTGTTTTTGGAGATGACTGGCAACCACTACGTCACTGAGATAGGGACGAAAATTCGGTAACAACGGCAAGGAGTGACTGTGGCTCAGTGGTTAGAGCCGGGGGACGGAGAAGGTCACTCACCGACCCGGCGGCGGTGGTTCGATTCCCTCGAGATGTTGGAGTGTTTGTGGTCGGGTTGAGGTGTCGACAGACGGACAGACCCGTTAGCCTGATTTTTTGTTTTGTTTTTGGAGATGACTGGCAACCACTACGTCACTGAGATAGGGACAAAAATTCGGTAACAACGGCAAGGAGTGACTCTGGCTCAGTGATTAGAGCCGGGGGACGGAGAAGGTCACTCACCGACCTGGCGGCGGCGGTTCGATTCCCTCGAGGTGTTGGTGGTCGGTTTGAGGTGTCGACAGACAGTCCCGTTAGCCTGATTTTTTGTTTTGTTTTTGGAGATGACTGGCAACCACTACGTCACTGAGATAGGGACGAAAATTCGGTAACAACGGCAAGGAGTGACTGTGGCTCAGTGGTTAGAGCCGGGGCACGGAAAAGGTCACTCACCGACCCGGCGGCGACGGTTCGATTCCCTCGAGATGTTGGAGTGTTGGTGGTCGGGTTGAGGTGTCGACAGACAGAGAGACCCGTTAGCCTGATTTTTTGTTTTGTTTTTGGAGATGACTGGCAACCACTACGTCACTGAGATAGGGACGAATATCTGGTAACAACGGCAAGGAGTGACTCTGGCTCAGTAGTTAGAGCCGGGGGACGGAGAAGGTCACTCACCGACCCGGCGGCGGAGGTTCGATTCCCTCGAGAAGTTGTAGTGTTGGTTGTCGGGTTGAGGTGTCGACAGACAGACAGACCCGTTAGCCTGATTTTTTGTTTTGTTTTTGGAGATGACTGGCAACCACTACGTCACTGAGATAGGGACGAAAATTCGGTAACAACGGCAAGGAGTGACTCTGGCTCAGTGGTTAGAGCCGGGGGACGGAGAAGGTCACTCACCGACCCGGCGGCGGCGGTTCGATTCCCTCGAGATGTTGGAGTGTTTGTTGTCGGGTTGAGGTGTCGACAGACGGACAGAACCGTTAGCCTCATTTTTTGTTTTGTTTTTTGAGATGACTGGCAACCACTACGTCACTGAGATAGGGACGAAAATTCGGTAACAACGGCAAGGAGTGACTTTGGCTCAGTGGTTAGAGCCGGGGGACAGAGAAGGTCACTCACCGACCCGGCGGCGGCGGTTCCATTCCCTGGAGATGTTGGAGTGTTGGTGGTCGGGTTGAGGTGTCGACAGACCCGTTAGCCTGATTTTTTGTTTTGTTTTTGGAGATGACTGGCAACCACTACGTCACTGAGATAGGGACGAAAATTCGGTAACAACGGCAAGGAGTGACTCTGGCTCAGTGGTTAGAGCCGGGGGACGGAGAAGGTCACTCACCGACCCGGCGGCGGCGGTTCGATTCCCTCGAGATGTTGGAGTGTTGGTGATCGGGTTGAGGTGTCGACAGACCCGTTAGCCTGATTTTTTGTTTTGTTTTTGGAGATGACTGGCAACCACTACGTCACTGAGATAGGGACGAAAATTCGGTAACAACGGCAAGGAGTGACTCTGGCTCAGTGCTTAGAGCCGGGGGACGGAGAAGGTCACTCACCGACCCGGCGGCGGCGGTTCGATTCCCTCGAGATGTTGGAGTGTTTGTGGTCGGGTTGAGGTGTCGACAGACGGACAGACCCGTTAGCCTCATTTTTTGTTTTGTTTTTTGAATTGACTGGCAACCACTACGTCACTGAGATAGGGACGAAAATTCGGTAACAACGGCAAGGAGTGACTGTGGCTCAGTGGTTAGAGCCGGGGGACAGAGAAGGTCACTCACCGACCCGGCGGCGGCGGTTCCATTCCCTGGAGATGTTGGAGTGTTGGTGGTCGGGTTGAGGTGTCGGCAGACAGACCCGTTAGCCTGATTTTTTGTTTTGTTTTTGGAGATGACTGGCAACCACTACGTCACTGAGATAGGGACGAAAATTCGGTAACAACGGCAAGGAGTGACTCTGGCTCAGTGGTTAGAGCCGCGGGACAGAGAAGGTCACTCACCGACCCGGCGGCGGCGGTTCGATTCCCTCGAGGTGTTGGTGGTCGGGTTGAGGTGTTGACAGACAGACCCGTTAGCCTGATTTTTTGTTTTGTTTTTGGAGATGACTGGCAACCACTACGTCACTGAGATAGGGACGAAAATTGGGTAACAACGACAAGGAGTGACTCTGGCTCAGTGGTTAGAGCCAGGGGACGGAGAAGGTCACTCACTGACCTGGCGGCGGCGGTTCGATTCCCTCGAGATGTTGGAGTGTTGGTGGTCGTGTTGAGGTGTCGACAGACAGACCCGTTAGCCTGATTTTTTGTTTTGTTTTTGGAGATGACTTGCAACCACTACGTCACTGAGATAGGGATGAAAATTCGGTAACAACGGCAAGGAGTTACTCTGGCTCAGTGGTTAGAGCCGGGGGACGGAGAAGGTCACTCACCGACCCGGCGGCGGAGGTTCGATTCCCTCGAGATGTTGGAGTGTTGGTGGTCGGGTTGAGGTGTCGACAGACAGACCCGTTAGCCTGATTTTTTGTTTTGTTTTTGGAGATGACTGGCAACTACTACGTCATTGAGATAGGGACGAAAATTCGGTAACAACGGCAAGTAGTGACTCTGGCTCAGTGTTTAGAGCCGGGGGATGGAGAAGGTCACTCACCGACCCGGCGGCGGCGGTTCGATTCCCTCGAGATGTTGGAGTGTTGGTGGTCGGGTTGATCTGTCGACAGATAGACCCATTAGCCTGATTTTTTGTTTTGTTTTTGGAGATGACTGGCAACCACTACATAACTGAGATAGGGACGAAAATTCGGTAAGAACGGCAAGGAGTGACTCTGTCTCAGTGGGTAGAGCAGGGGGACGGAGAAGGTCACTCACCGACCCGGCAGCGGCGGTTCGATTCCCTCGAGATGTTGGAGTGTTGGTGGTCGGGTTGAGGTGTCGACAGACAGTCCCGTTAGCCTGATTTTTTGTTTTGTTTTTGGAGATGACTGGCAACCACTACGTCACTGAGATAGGGACGAAAATTCGGTAACAACGGCAAGGAGTGACTCTGGCTCAGTGGTTAGAGCCGGAGGACGGAGAAGGTCACTCACCGACCTGGCGGCGGCGGTTCGATTCCCTCGAGGTGTTGGTGGTCGGGTTGAGGTGTCGACAGACAGTCCCTTTAGCCTGATTTTTTGTTTTGTTTTTGGAGATGACTGGCAACCACTACGTCACTGAGATAGGGACGAAAATTCGGTAACAACGGCAAGGAGTGACTGTGGCTCAGTGGTTAGAGCCGGGGGACGGAGAAGCTCACTCACCGACCTGGCGGCGGCGTTTCGATTCCCTCAAGATGTTGGAGTGTTGGTGGTCGTGTTGATGTGTCGACAGACAGACCCGTTAGCCTGATTTTTTGTTTTGTTTTTGGAGATGACTGGCAACCACTACGTCACTGAGATAGGGACGAAAATTCGGTAACAACGGCAAGGAGTGACTCTGGCTCAGTGGTTAGAGCCGCGGGACGGAGAAGGTCACTCACCGACCCGGCGGCGGCGGTTCGATTCCCTCGAGGTGTTGGTGGTCGGGTTGAGGTGTTGACTGACAGACCCGTTAGCCTGATTTTTTGTTTTGTTTTTGGAGATGACTGGCAACCACTACGTCACTGAGATAGGGACGAAAATTCGGTAACAACGACAAGGAGTGACTCTGGCTCAGTGGTTAGAGCCGGGGGACGGAGAAGGTCACTCACCGACCTGGCTGCGGCGGTTCGATTCCCTCGAGATGTTGGAGTGTTGGTGGTCGTGTTGAGGTGTCGACAGACAGACAGACAGACAGACAGACAGACAGACAGACCCGTTAGCCTGATTTTTTGGAGATGACTGGCAACCACTACGTCACTGAGATAGGGATGAAAATTCGGTAACAACGGCAAGGAGTTACTCTGGCTCAGTGGTTAGAGCCGGGGGACGGAGAAGGTCACTCACCGACCCGGCGGCGGCGGTTGGATTCCCTCGAGATTTCGATGTGTTGGTGGTCGGGTTGAGGTGTCGACAGACAGACAGACAGACAGACAGACCCATTAGCCTGATTTTTTTGTTTTGTTTTTTGGAGATGACTGGCAACCACTACGTCACTGAGACAGGGACGATAATTCGGTAACAACGGCAAGGAGTGACTCTGGCTCAGTGGTTAGAGCCGGGGGACGGAGAAGGTCACTCACCGACCCGTCGGCGGCGGTTCGATTCCCTCGAGATGTTGGAGTGTTGGTGGTCGGGTTGAGGTGTCGACAGACAGACAGACCCGTCAGCCTGATTTTTTGTTTTGTTTTTGGAGATGACTGGCAACCACTACGTCACTGAGATAGGGACGAAAATTCGGTAACAACGGCAAGGAGTGACTGTGGCTCAGTGGTTAGAGCCGGGGCACGGAAAAGGTCACTCACCGACCCGGTGGCGACGGTTAGATTCCCTCGTGATGTTGGAGTGTTGGTGGTCGGGTTGAGGTGTCGACAGACAGAGAGACCCGTTAGCCTGATTTTTTGTTTTGTTTTTGGAGATGACTGGCAACCACTACGTCACTGAGATAGGGACGAATGTTTGGTAACAACGGCAAGGAGTGACTCTGGCTCAGTAGTTAGAGCCGGGGGACGGAGAAGGTCACTCACCGACCCGGCGGCGGAGGTTCGATTCCCTCGAGAAGTTGGAGTGTTGGTTGTCGGGTTGAGGTGTCGACAGACAGACAGACCTGTTAGCCTGATTCTTTGTTTTGTTTTTGGAGATGACTGGCAACCACTACGTCACTGAGATAGGGACGAAAATTCGGTAACAACGGCAAGGAGTGACTCTGGCTCAGTGGTTAGAGCCGGGGGACGGAGAAGGTCACTCACCGACCCGGCGGCGGCGGGTCGATTCCCTCGAGATGTTGGAGTGTTGGTGGTCGGGTTGAGGTGTCGACAGACCCGTTAGCCTGATTTTTTGTTTTGTTTTTGGAGATGACTGGCAACTACTACGTCACTGAGATAGGGACGAAAATTCGGTAACAACGGCAAGGAGTGACTCTGGCTCAGTGGTTAGAGCCGGGGGACGGAGAAGGTCACTCACCGACCCGGTGGCGGCGGTTCGATTCCCTCGAGATGTTGGAGTGTTGGTGGTCGGGTTGAGGTGTCGGCAGACAGACCCGTTAGCCTGATTTTTTATTTTGTTTTTGGAGATGACTGGCAACCACTACGTCACTGAGATAGGGATGAAAATTCGGTAACAACGGCAAGGAGTGACTGTGCCTCAGTGGTTAGAGCCGGGGGACGGAGAAGCTCATTCACCGACCCGGCGGCGGCGGTTCGATTCCCTCAAGATGTTGGAGTGTTGGTGGTCGGGTTGATGTGTCGACAGACAGACCCGTTAGCCTGATTTTTTGTTTTGTTTTTGGAGATGACTGGCAACCACTACGTCACTGAGATAGGGACGAAAATTCGGTAACAACGGCAAGCAGTGACTCTGGCTCAGTGGTTAGAGCCGCGGGACGGAGAAGGTCACTCACCGACCCGGCGGCGGCGGTTCGATTCCCTGGAGGTGTTGGTGGTCGGGTTGAGGTGTTGACAGACAGACCCGTTAGCCTGATTTTTTGTTTTGTTTTTGGAGATGACTGGCAACCACTACGTCACTGAGATAGGGATGAAAATTCGGTAACAACGGCAAGGAGTTACTCTGGCTCAGTGGTTAGAGCCGGGGGACGGAGAAGGTCACTCACCGACCCGGCGGCGGCAGTTGGATTCCCTCGAGATTTCGATGTGTTGGTGGTCGGGTTGAGGCGTCGACAGACAGACAGACGGACGGACAGACAGACAGACCCGTTAGCCTGATTTTTTGTTTTGTTTTTTGGAGATGACTGGCAACCACTACGTCACTGAGATAGGGATGAAAATTCGGTAACAACGGCAAGGAGTTACTCTGGCTCAGTGGTTAGAGCCGGGGGACGGAGAAGGTCACTCACCGACCCGGCGGCGGCAGTTGGATTCCCTCGAGATTTCGATGTGTTGGTGGTCGGGTTGAGGCGTCGACAGACAGACAGACGGACGGACAGACAGACAGACCCGTTAGCCTGATTTTTTGTTTTGTTTTTGGAGATGACTGGCAACCACTACGTCACTGAGATAGGGACGAAAATTCGGTAACAACGGCAAGCAGTGACTCTGGCTCAGTGGTTAGAGCCGCGGGACGGAGAAGGTCACTCACCGACCCGGGGGCGGCGGTTCGATTCCCTGGAGGTGTTGGTGGTCGGGTTGAGGTGTTGACAGACAGACCCGTTAGCCTGATTTTTTGTTTTGTTTTTGGAGATGACTGGCAACCACTACGTCACTGAGATAGGGATGAAAATTCGGTAACAACGGCAAGGAGTTACTCTGGCTCAGTGGTTAGAGCCGGGGGACGGAGAAGGTCACTCACCGACCCGGCGGCGGCAGTTGGATTCCCTCGAGATTTCGATGTGTTGGTGGTCGGGTTGAGGCGTCGACAGACAGACAGACGGACGGACAGACAGACAGACCCGTTAGCCTGATTTTTTGTTTTGTTTTTTGGAGATGACTGGCAACCACTACGTCACTGAGATAGGGATGAAAATTCGGTAACAACGGCAAGGAGTTACTCTGGCTCA